>JBBPBX010053030.1:0-21094 GCA_038048925.1 Garcialebias charrua
ATGTGTTGGTTTTCTCCGGGTACTCCGGTTTCTTACCACAGACCAAAAACATGCATGTTAGGCTGATTGATAACTCTAAAATTGTCCCTATGTGAGAGAGAGAGTGAATGGCTTTTTGTCAGTGGTGGGCAAATAAACGCTAGGTAGCGCTAAAGCGCTAATCCGCTTACAGTGGACCTAAACTTTTTGTCAGCGTTTTTGTGAATTGACTAACTTTTATAATTCATAAGCGGATTTGTGCTATTTTTATTTAAAATGCAGTACCGCTAATAACTAATTATCTATCAGTAAAAACCAATAAACTTATTTACAAGCTCTTATGCTGCTTGTTTTACCTTTTTCCCCACCGTAAACAGCAGAGAGGAGGAAGGGTGTGAGGGGGAGGGGGGCAGAGCTGAGAACAGACTCGGATCTACCATGTAGGTAAATGCCTGGGGGTCCCATTTCAGCAGTGGCCCCGGCCCCGCCTCGCCCCGTGCAGTCACCTACATCACTAACATTGATCCTGCTTGTTAATGTACATTTAACATAAAAATAATTATAGTTACGATGAAAACGATCATTAAATACGCAATTAAAAAAACGGTCGATTTCTTTATCCCCCTACTAAAAATGGACTATTCCATCTTGACATCTTCCGGGTCACTCAGAGGTGAACTCGGGGGCTAATTCTGTGGCTACTGTTTGTGCTGGGTACTTGGATAAATCCGTAGAGAACCCCGCTGTTTCAAGCCAAATTAACGCGGCCGGAGGAGTTTATTGAGGGTTTTGTGTCGACCATTTGACGGTGAGTCGTTATTTTTATGTATTTTAGTTACTTTTCATTAAATCTGTTGACTACCTATAGACGCTAACTGTGTCTGCCTGTTGGTAGTGCTGGGTTACTAATGGATAAATCCGTAGAGAACCCCGCTGTTTCAAGCCAAATTAACGTGGCCGGATGATTTTATTGTGTGTTTTGTGTCGACCATTCGACGGCGAGTCGTTAGTTTCATGTATTTGGGTTACTTTTATGTATAAATGCGGTGGCGACACACCCGTGTATTTGAGATTTAAACGTGGTTTTAGGGATTAAAAGATCATTCTATTTTTTGTTAATTTCGTGGCCGAATAGAATATATGTACGTAAAGTATTAAATAAATCCTTTGATTTTTGTAATTTCATCCTTTTAGGATCATTTTTGTTACTTTTCAGTTGGCAGTGTAGTGCAAATATTGATAACGCTGCCGGCTATATATAAATATATATATATATATAATATAGAAATATATAAATAGCGGATTAGATTAGCTTCCCCTAATTTTCATAAGACATTTGTGCTTTTGAAATTGTGGACCTAAAAAAATTAATAAGCGTTTTAGAAATTGTGGAACTAATTTTTTAATTAGCGGTGCCCAGCACTGCTTTTTGTCTTGTTTGTTTCTATGTGGCCCTGTGATGGACTTGCGACCCATCCAGGGTGTACCCCGCCCCTCGCACTGTGATTGCTGGACATGGGCACCGGCGACCCCCGTGACCCAAAATGGAAGAAGCAGGTAAAAGATAATACCGGTAGATGGATGGATGGATGGATGGCCTAAATAAAAGAAAAACATGGCAAAGCATCTGGGGTGCGCCGTATACTATTGGTGCCATCTCTAAATAGCCTAAATTCTGAACCAAATCCAGATGTACAGGTAGTCCCCGACTTACGAGCGAGTTCCGTTACTACGAGTATCTCGTAAGATGAAAATCTTGTACGTCGGAACATGAAACATGTGTTCTCGTAAGTCCGGATTTTCGGTCACAAGTCGGAAAATTTATGCTAGCGCTACTACGAACACTCGTTTTTCATCACAAATGTTCATACTAGTTCATAAACATGCTCAGAAACTTGTTTCCAAACGGTTAGCTAACACACTTTCATCTAAAAACACATAAAAGTACAAATAAAGTCCAGTTGATCCTGTATTGAACNATGTCCTGGACGACTGAGAATCTTCACCACATAAAAGTGCTGTATTTTTTGTATGTTCTTTACAAATTTACTGCTCGTTCGCCAGCTCGTAAGTCCGGAACCTCGTAGGTAAGAGCGCTCGTAAGTCAGGGACTACCTGTATCTGGCTGCGTTTTAATTTAGCCGGTGCCTTTTTCATTATTAAAAATAAGCGGAAATCCCTCAAAGACAGGAAGGTTTCCCCTTTGTGTAATAAAACCCAATGCCAAAAACAATCTGGAATGTGGTAAACAATGTCAAAGAACAAGCTGCCCACACGATGCACGCGTGATTCACAGGCTTCAGCATAACTGGACAGTTGCTCACAGCAACATCAACCAGCAAGAGCTTTATTTGAACATAGTCACTGTATCCACGCCTGTATAAATAACCTTTTAAACAAAACACACCATTTATGCATGCTTAAGAGTATTACACATTGGTTCTAAAAGCTGCATGCACCTTCCTATATATTGTTACTGATTAATGAATCAGAGACAAGCAGCCAAAATATTCATAAACACAGGAAGTTGTATTATAAAGGGAGAGCCACTCGTGCGCCAGAGGAGTCGAGGTCAATGTAATATTGTTGATGATAGGAAGCTTGTCTCGGCTATTAACAATGACAAAAACAAACGGAGGTGGGACAGTTGGAACTGAATGTTTCGGAGCAGGACAGCAACAAATAAAAATGGGGTTTTCCCTCCTGTTGTGCAAAACTCTCTAGGCCGAAGAACAAGAAAGAAGCACTTAGAGCTGCCAGATTCTCTTTCAATACTCTGAGGTTTTGTTGGAGAAAAAGAAAATTCTAATCCAGTACCTTTGTTCCTTTGTTTGTATTCTCAAGTGTTCTTTTGGGACCACATAGGTGAACTGAGGGTGTGTCTAAAGCTACACAAAACAGCTGCTATCAGCTGAAGGTTTCGGACTGAGGTGTAGATTAACAGGGCAGAAATGTATAAACCGCGGGAGATAGGAAGATAAAGTAAATAAAATTTGACAGTGACATGTAAACCATACGTTTCCTGTGCATTTTCTGTGTTCCTGAGCCGTTCATGGGTTTCTTTGAATTGTTGAATATTTGATTTACATACTAAAAAATATAATCAATATTTAAGCAAGACATTTTTTTACTGTCTGTCTGTATGGTAATTATCAGTGTTTTTAACCGAGCAAAATAAAAACTTGTTGCTTGTTCTGATTTTGGTGGTGCAAAAGCTGGTTCAGGAAGAACAACATTCACATCAATGTGAAGAAGACGAAGGAGATGGTCGTGGACTTCAGAAGGAACAAATTCACCTACACCCCCCGGCCACCCCCAACATATGGGGATCTACAGTGGAAGTGGTCTCCAGCTAAAAAGTACTTGGGTGTGTGCACCTGAATGATAACCTCAGCTGGAGCAACAACACCACCAGCCTGATCAAGAAAGGTCATCAGAGACTCTACTTCCTCAGACGGCTGAGATGAGCTGATCCGGGAAGCTCAGTCCTCATCTCCTTCTACAGGTGTGCAATGGAGAGCATCCTGTGCTCCAGCATCAACGTGGAGGCTGCACAGCTGCAGAAAGAAAAGCTTTTCAGAGAGTGGTGAAGGCTGCACAGAAGTCTGTTGGAGTCAGTCTCCCCACCATCACAGACATCTACACCTCAAGATGCAGGAAGAGAGCCACCTGCATCATGAAGGACCCCGCTCACTCAGCACATACACTTTTTGCCCCACTTCCCTCAGGAAGGAGGTTAAGGAGCAGTAAGTGTAGAACCACTAGACTGAAGAACAGCTTCTACCCTGAGGCTGTTAGACCTGTGAATTTCTAACCAGAATAATCACTGTGAAAATTACATCATGTTGCTGCTGATCTGTTTCATGTTGCTGTGTTCATTCTTGCTCATCTGCTCACACAGACTCATGTTCGTGCTTCTGTTCGATGTATTGTTTTCATGCTATTAGTGCACATCATATTTTTAGTTAATATTTTTCTTAGTTCATATCTTAGATCTTATTACTGTTTTTCTTTTGCATTTTATTGTTGGATGTAACTTGGAACTTGTGTACATAATTTCATTCCACCACATGTACCACATATGGTGGAACGACAATGTAGAAACTCTGAGTCTTATTATCATAGTTTATTGCAATATTTAAAGAAAACTTGAGCATCAACATAGAAAATGTGTAGTATCTCACAAGGAGTCTGCTGACATCTGGTGGTCAGTATAGCTCACTACATTAGATGTGAGGGGGAACATATTAGCTCAAAGTCAGCAAAAACAAAAGACTAAGGGCTTTAACAAAAACAAAATAATAGCATGAATGGTGTCCTGGCCCCATCTTATTTCACAAACATGTAAGAATTGTGAAACAACATTTTGCACTTCTTTACTTGTCTTTTTGTGTATATCATTGTGTCTTTGGCCAACAATAATATAGTAATTTTCAGTTTTTGTTTAAAAAAAAGTGTATTCATCTATTGATATAATATTTTGTTGTTGATTCACATTTATTTCTTTTCATTAGCGTTTAACTTAATATTGTAACTTTTTTTTGTCTTTCATTAGCCATGACTTATTCTCTCTCTGAATGCTTTTGTAAATAAAAATGAACCCTTCTTTACAGCAGGAATTCACTTTGTAGTCAATATAGATTCAATAGTTATTGTTTTGTTTCTTGTTTGGGTCATTTTGCATCTTTGCTGATGTTCTGGTTGTTTAAGTTATCTGTGTGTGTTTTTTATTATTAAAACCTATTTTTTGTCACTTAGCTGTTTACAGGCATTTTTACTTTCTCTTTGTTCTTTTGTGTATTTAACATCCTTTTGTGTTTTAATAAAATGACTGATATTTATTTGGGGAGTGGTGACGAAGAGGTAAAGGTGGGTTTGTGATCAGAAGGTCATCGGTTCAACTTCCCCAACTGAGAACTTCAAAATGTATGTGGGAAAGGTGAAGCACCCACACCTGTCTTCACACTCATTTGCCCCACTCTGGGCCCTTGAGCAAGCCCCTTAACCCCACACCATCTGCTCACCTGGGCCCTCTGAATGGCAGCTCTCTGCTCCACACAGAGGGCTGTAGCTCGGTGGTTTGTGATTGCATCAGGAAGCATCCGGCATAAAGTCAATTGCCAAGTCTTCGTACTACGGTAGTTAGTTCACTATAGCAACCCCTGAAGAGAAGCAGCAAAGAAAATAATAATAATAATAATAATAATAATAATAATAATAATCATATTTTGTATTTCACATTTCTCTGTCAGTTATCCCACACTTGGACCTATAAATTTTGGGGTCCATGGTCCAACAATAACTGTAAATATGTCTACTGTATTTAGAATATTATGTGTATCATGGGGCCCAAAAGGTCCAATGATTGTGCTTTAAAGCTCCACTGACATCATCTTTTAACTTTCCATGAAATGGCACAACATATATATATATTAAGATTGACCTCTGATCGTTTTTGCTAAAACAATGTGAAATTAATTAAAATTCCTCTCAAAAACAGTTTAAAATTAGCGCCTTTTTTTTCCACACGATAAATACGGGTTGTGTCCCAATCCGACGGCTGCATACTACCAAGGACCCGGCCTACCCGGTACACGGAGGCCGGGTCCTTCAAACATCAGGTAGACCGGAAGTTCACGGCTGTGAATTTCTTTTGAATTGGGACAGGTCTAGCCTTCACGGTTACGTCGGAGTACGTCATGTTGCCTAGCAACCGTGACAGCGCTCAGCCTAAGGAAGAAAGGAGCTTGAAATGCTGTTGTTTTTACTGCTTTTTTAATTATAGAGGAAATACAGAACTTTATCACTGCTGGTGGCATGTTTTATAACTTCTGCTGACAGATATATCCAACTTACTTTTTTGGGGGGGCTATAAACTGTAGTTTCATGGATAATTTCATTGTCAGTATTAACTTTGTTAACTTGTGCATAATAAATAAATGTTAGCTTGTGTTTAATAAATAAATTTTTATAATAAATAAATCAAAAATCTATCTTATTTACTAATAATTTAATAAAACAATATACTAGAATAATATTTATATTTTATTTAAAATTTTAAATAAATAACTTATTTGAAATTTAGAATACAGCATAACATTTTCCAATATTTTATTGTATAAAATCCATTACTACATAAAGGGGTTGTAAAAAAAAAGTTAAAAACAGGGTCTTTCATCTATTTTATTAATAAAATAGCGTTTTCATTGAGCATCAGTAGATTAAGCCTCATTATTACTTTAATATCTTATAAAAAATAAATCTTAAACTAAATGTTTTGTTGTTCTCTACATGTCCTGAACCAGACCAGACCCTTGTACTGTAGGATTAATCTGAATATCCCAGTCCTGGACCGTTACTTTAACCAAGAAGATCCTAGACTGGACTTGTGATGATGCAGGGAGTCTCTGGAGGTGTTGCTTCATCTCCTGGACCTGGATTCATGACATGGTTGGGGGCGACAACTGTTTTCTGGCTGGCAGATGGATCATCCTGCAGATGGAGCATCCTGCAGGTGGTCTCAGTCAGGAGTGTTTGGGACGCCTCGTTCTGCTGTCCATCATGGTGTCATCCACCTGCCTAAAAACCCAGAGGACCTGCAGGTGGTGTCCCGTGGGTTTGCAGAGCTGGCAGCCACAGAACTTTTTGTTGTTTTGAATTAACTTACTGTTAATAAAATGAATTATAGACAACTAGTTTTTGTAATCAATTTATTTTTTCAAAATTAGAACAAAACAAAGACCAACACATTTTTCAAACTCATAAATATACCGGTAATTTATTTACCGGTATTTGCATTTTTTTCTAGAATACTAAATAATCTTTCCATCATCTCCCTACTTTCATTCAACCTTCTCTCTTCTGCCTCCCTCTGCAGCTTCATATCTTCCCTCTGCAGCTTCATATCTTCTCTGATTAAGTCCATTAACTCATCCTCTCTGTTCTTCTTCCTCGTCTCTGTTCCATTCTTTCCTCCTCCTCAGCCCTGTCGTCCTGGTCACCCACTGCTGTGCTTGGACCTGGAGTGTCCTCACGGATGGAGGAAATTAGGACAGGAGGTGCAATGCAAGGTCTCTGTCCTAACGCCTCATCCATGAGGACAAACCAGGGCCACGTCGCAGCAGTGGGCTTCCCACTCACTCCTTCCCCTGACCCTGGATATTTGCAGTCCTGAACAGAGGAAATAAGATATCACAGTTGGCAAAAAGAGCAACAAACATTTTTTTTAAAGTTTACATGTACATACCAGATTCCAAAAAAGATAGGACACTAAACAAATTGTGAATAAAAACTTAATTTTATGATGTGGGGATGGCAAATGTCAATATTTTATGCATAACATAACATAGATGACAGATCAAAAGTTTAATCTAAGTAAATGTAACATTTTAAAGGAAAAATATGTTGATTCAAAATTTCACAGTGTCATCAAATCCCAAAAAAGTTGGGACAAGTAGCAATAAGTGGCTGGAACGCCAATCAATGCTCCGTTCAGAAGCCTGCCTCACTGATGGTATGGGGTTGCATGAGCGCTTGTGGCATGGGCAGCTTGCATGTCTGGAAAGGCACCATTAATGCAGAGAAGTAAGTAAGTAAGTAAGTAAGTAAACTTTATTTATATAGCACCTTTCACAGACAATGACATCACAAAGTGCTTCACAAGCAAAAATAAAAAGAGAAAAAATACATAAAATTTAATTAAAAGCCAGTCTGAATAAATACGTTTTAAGATCTTTTTTAAAAGAGTCGATAGAGTCTGAGCTGCGCAGTGACAGAGGGAGAGCGTTCCAAAGCCTCGGGGCCACCACTTGGAATGCTCTGTCTCCACGTGTTTTAAAATACGTTCTTGGTACCATCAGTAGCATTTGATTTGAAGATCTCAAAGTCCTGGTGGGACGGAGAGGCTTCAAACTATGTTCTCTGAACTATGTTCAGGACTTGTCGCAACTTTTTTGGGGATTTGTTGACGCCATGAAATTTTGAAACAACATATTTTTCATTTAAAATGAGACATTCTCTCAGTTTAAACTTTTGATCTGTGATTTGTGTTCTATTCTGAATAAAATGTTAGATGTTGGCACCTCCACATCATTGCATTCAGTTTTTATTCACAATTTGGGCACATCTTCTCCAAAATTACCCTAATAACATCAACATAAAATGAATGAAGAGGGGAAACATGGAAAATAATATCTTAAACCCACAATGAAAAACAATTTTCACAGCACAACACAAGAGGTTGCAGGTTATGTACAGTACAGTACAGTATAGGGTTAATGAAACTGTACTCAGAAGCATAGGATGAATCTTGTACCTCCACGCCACAGCTGCAGAATGTTTAGCCCCCGTAAATAGGTGGCTGTTTTTATTCCGAAGCTTAATAAAAGCCTCGGTCTGCTCCTTGCTCCCTAAAAAACAGAAGAATAAAATTAGCTTAGCAGCGATAATACGACGGGACCCGCTGTACGAGCTGACAAAAGATATAAAAAATATCTACGCAAATGACTAACATCCGCTTTAATCATTTATGTCATAAATCATAACCGCTTTAGGCTTTTAATTTTTTAATCCCACATTTTAACATAACTTACATTTAAAAGTGTATTCTGTCGCTTCGTCCGCCATTACGTTCATCCAAAATGTTCCCTCAATGCGCACGCGCAGAGTAAACGCAATGCATTTTGGGATAGCCTCCGTCTGGAAGGATCCACCGGACCCGTCCTTCAAATTCGGGGAAAAGAAGGCCGCATTCGTCGGCCGCATTGAAGCAGTCTTCGAATTGGGACAGGCCTTGGCGCATCGCTGTGACGTCAGCGGCCTTCAAATGCGGCCTCAGACCCATGCAGCCGTCGGATTGGGACACGGCTACGGGGTTTCCCGTCGCGCGATTATGACGTCACACACAGACTCGCGTCAACTGCGCTCCTTGTTTACAATGGACAAGATACAAACGCGATCCGTCCAATTTAGCCATTTAAAACTTTATATTTTAGCGGTTTGTCTTCAGAGAAGCCAAAGTTATTTCCAGTAAACAGCAGGTTATAATTTTTTTTCAGCTCCTGCTGGTTTTTGGAGACTTTTCACTTCAGGAAGTGCAGCAGCTCTGTGAGGACACAGCAGCTGATAGTTGAGAGTCAGAAGGAATTCTACATGTACATCGTTTTCACAGCACTGAAATGGTAATATATTAGTTAATGTTTCTAATAATTATTCAACATTAATTTATAGTTTAAAAAATTAGTCCCTTTTAAAATATCTGTTAAATATATTATTCTTTTATTTTATTTTGTTTGTGTTTTCAGGTTTCCAGGTCTCCAGTCCATCACCTGAGGCTCTTCCTGTTGAACCACTAGTAACCCAGACTTTCACATCACAGCAGGTAAGATTGCATCAACAAAAAGAATAGTACTCAACAATATTCTTTGATGTACAGTATTTTCTGGTGTATAGGTCGCACCTGTGTATAGGTCGCACCATCCAATTATTACCAATAGATTGAAAAAATCCCTAGATAGGTCGCACTGGTGTATAGGTCGCACCTACGTTTAGCTCTGCTGCAAATGTCTGCCACAGGAGCGCACAGCAAGGCTTTTAAGAAGATTAACACTTAAAAACAATTATTTGTTTGATAAAAATTATAGCAAATATGTGTCTGAGCTGAACTTTTCCTTAATAAATGAACGTAATTGTGAAATGAGCTGGATTTAAAAATTTGTTTCGCCGAAAGTGATAACAAGCCATATATAGGTCGCACCTGTGTATAGGTCGCAGGCCTTGAAAAAACCATAAAAAGGTGCGACCTATACACCGGAAAATACGGTAAATCTGTTGATTTTCTGTGGTTCTGATGAGGGAAGTGACAAAGTGGATGCAGCATTCAGCCCATAATGGACCCAGATGTCCCCTGCGTCCAGACCTACAACACCTGGACATCCAGGAGCGTGGATAAAACATGCTTTAAATAAAACATGAACAGAACTATTTATATTTATTTTATAGACACACTTTTTATACTTTTTATACTACTATGCAAAAACTCAGGACAGTATTACACTTTTATTATTTCATTTTATGCTTATGTTCATTAAATGTTTAGTGTTTTAGTGTTGGTGTAAATTTTCATACTTTTATACTATTATGCAAAAACTCAGGACAGTGTTACACTTTTACTATTTTATGCTTATGTTTATTACCGGTAAATGTTTCAGTGTTTTAGTGTTGCACCGAGGGACTGAGAGAAACGCATATTGCAGTTCTGACAATAAAGTTGACTTTGACTTTTGAACTAATATCTGTATTGTTCTGACTAAATCAGATAAAAACAAAGTAGTGTTAAAAGAGAAAAAAATGCACTATTATAAATTGGAACACTAGAAAAAATTTACATTTTACGTTTTAGCTCATTTAAACGCAAGTTTCATATCAATGTGCCCTTCATCTCTAAGAAAAACATGTCCCGCCTTTTTCTGCAATAAGACTTTTGATTGGTGAAAAATATATAAATTTTAACCAATTAGATCGTTCCGTCTTGTAGCGCACTCCCTGATTGGCTAGCTGCTGCAGTGACCCGCCTTCTGCACGTGATCCACTGTTGCCTTTCCAACCAGCATTCAGGCGAGATAAACAAACGCTTATTTTTGTAATTTACCTCTCAAAACAAGGTAATATTCAACTTCTTGTTTTTGTGGTAGTAGAAACAAATATATTTTTAAAAACTTTAATATGGTAACTAGCGTATAAGCGTTGCTAGCAGCCTACAAAAATAACTATCTGTTTTGTAACTGTCCTTTATTTCCGTCTGTGCGTTATCAAAATACGTGTTCAAAATTATATTATGATGACGTTTAAATGAAAGTAATGTCGAAAAATAACACAATGATTATTTTACCTTGTATTGGCTCATGAATAAGTTTTTTTGTGCACCTGACATTTTGAGCAAAGCCAGATTAATGCAGGTAAGATATCAAAATAAAAGTCAGGTGGTATGAAAACATTAGCCCTAAAGCTCATTATGGGGTAAATGAGACTTGTTTGCGTTTGCTTTTTGTTTACTTAGTATTTTATTTTATATAATTAATTCATGTAAGAATTAAGAACCCTTAATAATTTCAGGATTGAGGAGCCATTGTCTGTTGTGTGAATTGATTGATGTATTTTTATCTTCCTTGGTTTTTAGGTAAAAACTGTGAATTGGTGAAACAAGTGAAAGACGAGGTAACACCAGAGCCCAAGTCCAACGGCGCGACGACAACACAAGGAGCCAGGATCATGGAGGATGAGGATGAACATCTCAGGTGCGGAAGATACCACCGCCTATGATCAGTGATTTATCTGAAAACGACACATTATTGCTTGCCGTCAAGCGTCAAATGGCAGAGGCGGGCGGTAATGCTTGTGCGTTAGCAAAATATCTTGTGAAACTTGCAGACACGTTTGGATGTACATCTATAAGTGATTATATTTAGGAGTCTATCTGATTCAGATTGACTGCCCTAGTCAACTGGACATTAGGAAACACAAAAATACCGTAGTCAGTTTTACAGATATTGAGCTAAATGTGTGGTAGTAGCTGAGACCTATCCCCAACACATTTTATGAGCACTAACAGATAACCAACCATTAACCATTTGAAGTCAACTGTCTGTTAGCACAATATTTCATGAACCACTGGATGAGTTTTACTGAAACTTTCAGAAAAGAGCTTAGAAAACACAAAATGACTTGAAAGCAGTCAATTTTAGACACTGAGCAGAAGTTTTTATAGTTGTAGATGAGAGTCCACAACACATACTCAAGGTACCACTCTGTGCAAGAAACATGCGTAAAGCATTAACAGTTGGAGTCAACCCTGTTTGTCTGTTAGCAAAATATCTTGTGAACTACTGGATACATTTTAATGAAACTCAAAAATAACTGTTGGGTGTATGTCTACAACTGAATAACTTTTGGAGTCAGTTCAATGCAAGATGTTCGTCACAGCTAATCAATATTATCCAATACAAAAATAGCTAAAACTTTTGTGAATTTTATAAATATTGAGCTAAACTTTGACGTGATTGCAATGTAATGTTTTTTTCAAGGTTTGACCATGATCGCTAAAACGCTTTAATTTCTCAACATAAGATAATTTTAATCTAAAATTCTGGCAAGGTGACAAGCGATGCATTCTTTCAAAAAAAGAGCTAGACCTTAAATTTTCATTGTGTTATTGTCTGTTCACCACCCCTTCTCTTTCTGCTCCACAAAGCCCAACTGACCTGTCCGAGATGTTAGCTGAGGGCACCAAGGAGGCCCACGAAAGAGCAGAAAACTGCCAGTTCGTTAAGGATTTCCTCAGGGGACACATTAAAAAGGAGTTGTTTAAGGTCGGTTCCAAATCATCTTCAGTCTCAATTTATTTGTATTGCAAATAAAAGCGGCAGACGCTGACCAAAGTTCTTTACAATGCAGTCAAATGGAAATGTAAAACATCAGCAAGAACAAGAAATCTTTTGTCATCGAGGAAACGCAACATTAAAAATAAAATATAGAAACACAACATAGATAGCCTCAGCACTAGTTTTTTGTCAAACTGCCTGAATCAGGCACCAAAGAATTAAACAAGGGAAAAGATTTAAAAGTCTCAACTCTGCAAAAGCTCGATCACCTCTGTAATTCAGATGTAGGAACATCCAAGAGAAACCGGTTGCTTGGCCGGAGTGCACTTACTGGAGCGTACATGTTAAGGAAATCACATAAATATGATAGGAACAGACCTTTTAAAACTAAAAAAACAAGCAGTAAAATCTTCAGATCAATCTGGAAGTGGACAGGAAGCCAGTGGAGACGAGTATTAAATGGGTATTTTGAGTAAAAAGTTCAGTTTTTAATAATCTTGCTGAAAATGAAAACCAACTAAAAGGCAATAATACTTTGCTAATTGTTTGTGCCTACAGGTACATCTACTTATTGTAGCGATATAATTGTGTACAAAGTAACAGTGATGTGTTGTCATCGCAGTAAATATTAAGTTTCTGCTGCATCCTTTGAACCGCTGTAGATGTTCAGAAGCATCAGAAATACTGTAGATCGCCCTGCTTGTCAAAATAAATAAATAAATAATAATCCACTAATTTTTCCTGCAAGGAGTGTAAATAGGCTGACCACAGGCTACTTTAGAAATTAGCAACATTTCACCTATTTTATTTATTTTTTGTCACCAGAGAGGGACAGCAGCTTTATATTTTGTCTACTTGGCAATGGAGGAGGAGATGGAGAAGAATAAAGACCATCCTCACGTCGCACCAATCTATTTCCCTGCCGATCTTTACCGTCGGGAAGCTCTGGCTCGGGACCTGGAGTATTTATATGGAGATGACTGGGAGAGCCAGGTGAGCAAGGAGCACATGGCGAAAATGTTTAAACAAAATTCTGCACTTTTAGATTTCCATCCATCCATCATCTTCCGCTTGTTCCGAAGTCGGGTCGTGGGGGCAGCAGGGCGGTCCAGACATCTTTCCACAGCCACCTCTTCCAGCTCTTCTGGGGGGACTCCAAGGTGTTCTCAGACCAACCGAGAGACGTAGTCTCTCCAGCGTGTCCTGGGTCTTCCCCGGGGTCTCCTCCCAGTTGGACATGCCCAAAGCACCTCCCTAGGGAGGCGCCCAGGAAGCATCTTTACCAGATGCCCGAACCACCTCAACTGGCTCCTCTCGAAATGGAGGAGCAGCGGTTTTACTCCGAGCCTCTCCTGGATAACTGAACTTCTCACCCTCGGAGAGTCCAGCTACTCAGCTGAGGAAACTCATTTCAACCGCCTGTATCCACAATCTCATTCTTTCAGTCACTACCCAGAGCTCGTGACCATAGGTGAGGGTAGGAACGTAGACTGACCAATAAACAGAGAGCTTTGTCTTACAGCTCAGCTCCCTCTTCACCACAGCGGACCGGCACAGAGTCCGCAATACTGCAGGTGCTGCATCAATCCGTCTGTCAACCTCACACTCCACTCTTCCCTCACTCGTGAACAAAACCCGAGACATTTGAACTCCTCCATTTGAGGCAGAACCTCACCCTCGACCTGAAGAGAGACCTGATTGCTCTCTTTTTAGATAGAAAGAAAAAGATTTTTATTTTTTTAATTAATTTATTCATTTTACATCAATAAAAAAACGTTTAAACATACAGTGAGGAATATAAAAGACATAAAATGAAAGGTGGCAGAGAGAAGAAATAATCTTATAGTATCTGCCCCTTTAAAAAAAAAAAAAACGCAAACTCAGTCCAAACAATTAACTCAAGCAATGTTTTTCAAGTAATTGAATAAAAAAAACTCATTAGTTCACTAGAAAATTACTAATAGAATGGATTTAACTAAAGATTTTCATATTTTGTTAACAACTTACGGTAGATTTGATCATTTTTTTAAACGCGAGCATAGATTTAGCATATTTAACATCGTTTTCCAATTTAAACAGAATATTAAATGTTTTGACAGCAGGAAAGTAATTTTTCTTAGCTGCATGTGCCCTCACAGATCAGCCTGTCTGCAGGCACCAAGCCCTATGTGGACCGCATCCATGAGGTGGGCCTGAAGGACCCAGTGTTGTTGGTGGCCTACTCCTACACCCGCTACATGGGCGATCTTTCAGGCGGACAGATCCTGAAGAAAGTGGCCCAGAGGGCTCTGAAGCTCCCCTCCACAGGAGAGGGTCTGAACTTCTACCAGTTTGAGGAGATCCACAGTCACAAGGGCTTCAAGGAGCTTTACCGAAGCAGGCTGAACGAGCTGGAGCTGGACATGGAGACCAAACGGAGGATCGTGGACGAGTCCAACAAGGCTTTTGACTTCAACGTGACGGTGAGTCGCAGAAACATCAACCAGAAAGCAGAAATTAAACGAACAAAGATTTTCAGATGAGGATGATGAGCATTTGATTCTGAAACAGGTGTTCTCAGAGTTGGAGGAAATTGGAAAAACCATCAAAGAGGAGGACCTGGATGCAGGTTTTGGACACGGTCACGCAGAAATCATGCAGGGTGGTGATATCAGCAAGTGTCCATACTACGCAGCTAAAATGGGTAAAAAAAATACTGATTTTAAATTACTAAAAAGTCTTGGTCTTTTTTTTAACTGAGTAAACAATGTTGTTTATTGCTCTATTTGAAATCTGCTTCATGCTGTTTTTGGCTTCTTATGCTACTTTTGACTTTAAAGGTTCAGTATGTAATTTCTGGAACTTAGGAAAATTTTGAACAGAGACACGTTTCTGGTCCCTCCCCCTCAGAGCCATATATGGCTGTTACCCTTGCTCTGTTGAAATTCAAATTCAAGCTCTGTTTTTATTGGCTGATTCAAATTCAAGCTCTGTTTTTATTGGCTGGTTACAAGCTCTGTTTTTATTGGCTGGTTACAAACTCTGTTTTTATTGGCTGGTTAACGGCGGGTCACTGTGGCTTTTTAGAAATGCTTTTAGAGAAGCAAGGGGACAATAGTTTTTTTCAGAGATTACTTGTCTAAAATCAGTATGTCAGGAGGTAGTGACAGAGTGAAGAAATATGTTAAAAATATATTGTTAGAAAAGTTACATACAGCTCCTTTAAACTATAGCATTCTTTTATGTTTTGGCTACAATTTTTAACTTTTAGCTACCATAGTGCCACTTTTAGCGTCTAGCTTGCCTTTTAATATTTGTAGCATCTACCCAGCCGTTTACTGCTTTTGTTTCAATTTTCTTTCACATACTTTTAGCTTTTAACTTGTTTAGCTGTTTGAAGCTAGCGCCTTGCTACTTCTAGCTTTTAGCTAGCCTTTGACTACTTTTATCTAGTGTTATACATTTTTCAGCTAGTATAACGATTATTTTAGCTTTGATGACTTAGTTTCTTCCAGAAAGTTCAGCATTCAAATGTGCATTTTTGTAGAAAAAGTCATTTCTGTATTTTAGATTTTAATCTATCTGTCCATCTGTCTTCTAGCTGTCAGTGGGAATCCCACTCATGCAGTCCAGTTGGTCCAGACTCTTCTCAGACAGCTGCCCTGTACGGTGGTGCTGGCCACCTGTGTTGCCATCTTGGCGGGCTTTACCGCCTGGTACTTTCTGTGAGCTCTGAAAACACCTAATGTGGCTGCAGTCATCCCCTAGCAAACAAAACAATGGCATTATCATTTATTGCATTTCTAATTTTACATTTCAATAGCTCAGTAAAGCACTTACTTGCAGTTTGTAGGTCACAGAATTTGAGTTTATGGGTCTGATTGAAAATGTTTCCTCGTGATGAAGCACGCACATTCTGTATTACCGTACATCTGGCTTTACCATGCAGAAGATGTAAATGCACAAACCTTTAATTTATTTACCGTAATGTTCATATAAATGTGCAGAGAATGTATTGCTGTTTAAAGAAGCACTCTGTTGGCTGTACATTTATTAGTAAAAATGGTTAATCTTTTTGCAGTGTCTCGAATTTTGCATTTTTTTTTACCGACTGAGAGCAAAAACTCAAGTTTTCTGCTTGTTTTCACTAAATAACAAAAAGAATGCATGTGATTAAAAAAAATCAAAAAAGTTGCATTGAATTTGCACATTTTGTCTCAGTAAAATGGAAATTGTTGAGCTGACAAATATCTTGATCAGTCCAAAAAAGCTAAGTCTGGCTCTGGACATTCAAAAAACAAAACAAAAAAACTGTAGAAACGTTTCGTCCGAAAGACTTCCTCAGTCTGAGAAGCTGTGTTCAGCTCAGTCTTATAAATAGCACCCTCTCACAGTGGGAGCCAACTGGTTGATCCACTGTGGGGGGGTGCTATTTATAAGACTGAGCTGAACACAGCTTCTCAGACTGAGGAAGTCTTTCGGACGAAACGTTTCTAGTTTTTTTGTTTTGTGAATGTCCAGAGGACCAGACTTAGCTTTTTTGGATTTTTCTACCTGGATTATTGAGCATGCATCAGGGTATCTTGATCAGTGTTAACAATGACTGCTCTGCTGCACAGCAAGAACTGCCTCTTCATTTATTAGGACAACTGCTGAGTGGAAGACAGTTGCATTAGTTATCTAATATATTATCTAATAATATACTGTATGTACGTTATCGTTTATGGGATTGTTTTGTATTGCATTTTTTTTAATGAACAAATTTTATTTTATTTTTAAATCAAGAAAATTGCTGGAATGACTCCCCACACAAACACTAAGATGAAATTTAAATTTGCAAGCTCTTCTGGACCTGTTTTATTGTCTCTTCACAGCTTCAGGAAGTTATTTGTGCGATTTGCTCATCTGTCGAACAAATTACAGTACCACATTGACGAAGTTGTCCAAACTGTTTCAATGCAACAAGACCTGAACCACTAGTGCTAATGTTTATATTCAGGTGGCCGTATGTATATGCTGCCATCACATCTGCCTTAATTGGTACTCAAGTTTTTTTTCTATGCATGTTTTAAGATTTTATTTTGAACTTGTCTGTTACATTGACAAACCAATTTGCTTCAGGCGTCAATAAAACATCTTCTTTTAAAAATGCCTTCATGCTCTGCATTTAACACGTGACTAAGTTAAACACCTTTAGATCAAACTATTGATATATTTCTGTGTATGAAATGTGCTTGCCACAATTAATCTGTTTACATTTGCTAAGCAAATCAATCAATTCTCATGATGTCTTCCTCAGCACCGAAAATGTTTAGCAGTTAAGACCCCAACTACTCTTCAAGCTTTTTCTTTTGTGTGTGTGTCCTGACCTGAGACCAACATAACATGGACAGAAATGTTTCGCCTCTTTCCTCCAATCTTAATTTTTTTTTCTGGCCTAAAAAGTTGAGAGATATTCTCTAGCGAGTTGATGCAATGAAATTGTCCACATTGACCAAGAAGCGGCCTTTTTGGATACAATTCCGCTCTAAAAAGTGAATAAAAATATTTTTTCCAGTCTGACCTGTAATCAACCATACCTTAACTTGGGGGGGAAAAAAAGAAGAAAAAAAATTAAATACACAGGAACTCAAAGTTTGTATTTTAAAGTTAATGATGCATTTTTCACAGACATCTAAATGATGCAGCTTAGCCTAATAGTCTTGCATAATAGTGGTTCACCTTTTTTATTAAGAGGAAAAAAATCTCATTACAGCAACACAGTTGTAACTGTATTATTTAAATTATTTAATCATGTCAAATACTGTACTTGTTATACCTATGTCACAACATTTGTGAACATTTATTCTCTTTTATTTCTATTACATAATGAACAAATCACTGAACATTTCCAAAAACTTTTTGAAATCCCTGTTTGTCCACAACTTGTCCAAAATGAGTAGAGAAATACATGATCTCTGGAGTGCTGTATCTCTTCAGCTTCAGTATGGTCTCGTTTGGCGAGTCTCCTGCATCCCAGATGGTCATAACGTCTGACACGGGCAGGTAGATGTTGTGACGCTTGCCCCAGAAGGTGAGGTGGGAAATTTTTAGTGTGCTCTGCAATGGATCCAGGTACATCATCCCCACAACCCTCCTGACGAAATGGCTGATCGTGTACAACATGACACCTGCAAACAGCGCAATGCCTGTTGTGTAGCTGACTTGAAAGAAGGATGCATGTCCCTGGAAGTAGAGGACATACACTGGTGGTAGGATGACCACAGTGATCGCAGTTTGGAGCAGTTTGAGCCTGGACACGGCTCTGAAAAGTTTCATTTGTGGCATCATATAAATCAGAGAGTAATTATTCGTGGATAAGTCCGAATATTTGATTTTAGGTATAAAGGATTCACGGGAGCTCTGATGGACTGGTGTGTACGCCGAAGGGTGCGGCTGTAAACCATTGGGTATTCGGCCTGTGAGCAAACAGGATGCTCTGGTGCAGGACAGGACGTGAGGGGTTATTCTGTTTAGGAATATTGACCGGATCTGTGGGGGGGGAAAAAGCATGATATACATAAGACTGCACCAATTTACAGAACGACTTGACAGTCTATTAAGTCAACAAGTTTAATGGTTTAAAAACAAGTTTGGTTATAAATCACATTTAGAAAAAAAAAATCCCCAATTAATATAATTTTAGGCCTTAAACTCAGCCAAATGGGCTTGCATTATTTTGACCGCTGTGTCTCTAGTAAATGTCCTTTGGTACAGTCATATTTACACAAAACACTCTATAGCCTCAATCATTTGAGGTTCAAGCAACCAGATCTAAATACAGTAATCCTTCTCAGCCTTCAGGGAGTAGCTCTTTTGTAAAACATCTAACCTGTAGCCTACTTTACATCTCCTGTGCTTGGTCCTCACGTTTAAAGTGCTGCAGTTAGCAAAGCAACCAAATTGCGACATCAAATGACCTCAATAATGATATGACCAGAGTGAATACAAAACGTGTTAATAAATGTGGTCACCACGTGCAAAATTCATTTTGCAACTTAATGAAACCTTTCGGCACTCAGTGCAAGCAATGTCATGTAATAACACAGCTTACATGCAGTTTAGACATTTAGGTAATTACAAGTTTTAAACATTTCGGAGTTATTTTAACGGTTAAACAAATATATCAGACTCTCCATGACGCTTACCATGATCGAGAACAGGTTTATTACACGGATGGAGCAGACAACGAGGAGAATTTGCGACTTGAGTAATAGAGCTGAGCTATCAACATGAAGAAGTGAAGACAGTAGTGACCCGGATGTGCAACGATGATGCCAGTCCGTCGTTTTTTAAACGTCGTCTTAGCTCAAGTGATATCCATAACCAAATTGTGGGTTCTATGTATATTTTAAAGCTTCAGTTTAACCCGAGTTAGTTCTTAAATAGGTGATAAAGTAAAGCTGCCGTTGTGTTTTGTACACACAAGTGGAGAAGTCACCACATCCGCTGCGGTGTGCAACCTGAAAATGTTTCCGCTGCTGCAGGCTTTTNATAGAACACTAGATACCCCATGGACTACTCTCGCCTTTTTTTTTTTTTTATAAAAGAAACAAGTACAAAAAAAACTTACAATGTCAAACATGGCTCGAGACTTAAGGCATGCATAGCACAAAAGAGAATAAAGGCACATAAACAAAAACAAAAATGTGTTTTGGGCAGCTTACAACAGAAATTCGTTACAGATTGTTTTAGTTTTTAAAGCTTTGGCATTAGTACAGTACTTTAAAGTAGCTAAGTAAGAGGAAATATAATTAGAAAACACTATAAATCTAGGTTTTAGCAAGGAGAATTTACAACTGTGGATGTAAAATTTGGCTAAGAGTAGTATTAAATTTACAACAAAAACTTTCTTACTTGAAATATTTGGACAAAAGAAACCAAACAGTATAATTTTAGCGTCAAATGGTAGGTCAATTTCTAACTTTCTATTTACATACATGAAAATGTCTTTCCAGAACACCTGAGTATGAGAACAGTCCCAGAAGAGATGGATGATGGTCTCCTCAGAGCTGTGGCAGAGTGAACACATTGGGTCTACGTTTGGACGGTACTTGGAGATTATATAGTTTACAGGATAACATTTATGCAGAATCTTTAGGGACACTTCTCGAATCTTATTAGTTATAAAGTATTTTCTAGGTAACAACCAAACATCTTTCCAACAGATATCATTAAATAAATTATCCCAGAAGAATATAGAAGCAGGTTTACTAATACATTCTCTAATTATTAATTCTCTAATACATTTGTTATTTGTTTTTTCACTTAAGAAAGGGTCAGAGTTACCAATGAATAATTCTTCAGTTAAATAATTTGTGCTGTTTTGTACAGGATTTGACATCAACATTTTCACACCAGATGGAATTGCATCACTCCGCGAGATTTCAGGCGGACATCTTGGGGATGTCCACCGCTCCCCTCAGCCTTTATATATTTGACAGGCACAATAAAGTATCAGCGCATTTAATCAATCATAACACGCTGAATAGTAATCCTATTGTCACATATTTAAATTTTAGACATACAGCAATTAAAACTGCATGTATAGGAACGTATAGTTTAGCATATTTAAATAATTTTGGTGGAATACAATATTTTAATGTATGAGATGTTTAGCAAGATACAACCAAAGATGCAATTTATTCACACACACATTATGTATACATATTCAGATACTGTAATTATATATATATAATATATATATATATATATATATA
>JBBPBX010053031.1:0-12173 GCA_038048925.1 Garcialebias charrua
AAACAATTTTTTATTTAAAATAAACGAGTGTTCGTGCGCTCAGCATAACAGTACAGTAATGATTGTGCACAGAAAAACGTTAAAAATGCCAATTTTAACTAAAAGTGTACAGATGTACAACAATTCTGTTTAAAATTCAGAAATGTGAAGAGCTTAATGTGGAAATGCTCTGTTCTCCATCATTTTTTTTTTTTTTTTATTTAATTTGAAAATCAAATAAAAAATGCTTTTTGAGTGTTATTTTAAATCTCTTCAGTATTTAAAATGAGCACAAATTGTGTGTCTGTACCTCTGTTATACTAAAATTTGTATTTAGAATAAACAGGAGTTTTTGTTTGTGTACAGAACAATTTTAAAAGCTGGTAATTCACCATAAAAATGCTGACTTCTCATGATGTATTTGAGAAAACTCATCTGTCAACGTCTTTTAACCAACAGGGGGCAGCTTCGAGTCTTAATTTTAATCACGAGGAAACTGATTTTTCTAATCAGTATTTAAACTAAAAACAACCTTTTCAGAGTTAGTTTCTAGTGTATCGTGATAAACGCTCGAACTGCGGTCTTGTCAGAGACAAATTTATGTTGTTAGACAGTTTAGATGGCTTAAATGAGTTTTTAGACGCTCAGTGAAATCTCTTTTCACCGTGTGTGTGTGAATGTGACTGCTTGTCGCCCGAAACGCATCAGGAAATGACGACACAAATAGGCGGGTCGACGCAGCGCGTCACCAGCTCTGCTGTGCTGAGCGAGGCGGAGCTCGCTACACAGATACGTGACGTCAACCAATCAATCACAGTGCTTGTAGTCCTTTTCCCAAGCAACCATGGTAAATGTAGTTTTCTAACCTTCGACCAATGAAGTACCGGAAATGACGACAAAGTGGGTTGGTCGCAACGGCGTGCGTTCCCACTACAGCGAATCAGCGTTCGCTACGAGTGATTGACAGCTCCCAGCTCTCGTTTCATCCAATCACAGCTCATAAACAAACGTGTACTTGGACACGTAGCTCTAACGTTAGCTCGCACAACAGACCACAACTTTATAGACTCTTAAAACAACTCAGACGCTACAAATTAACTTTCCAAAATTCTGAAACATGCGGCGAACACACCTAGACAGGCCAACTTAGTTACGCTCAGTAACACAGCACTGCAGCTGTTGAACAAACACGGACTCACTCGGAGCGCGTAAAGGTCGGTTCCGGTCCACTTCGTCGTGGAGCAGAAACTTGGGTCTGAACAGAACCACTATCCGACTACGTTCTACAGTAATATGCTTCTATGACCTGCTCTAACATGTAAAATGCCACAACAGCAATCTTGTAGATGTTAAATTAGCTTTCAGGCTTCTGACTCGGCGGTCAAACAAAGCGTTGTACAGGAGTCTGCGTGAACTGGACCGAAACAGGACCAGAACCCCCACAGACCACGGCTGACAAAACTTCACCTGAATGCTTCCAACAGCGTCTAACAGAGATGAAACAATAACAATCTCACAGCTTCAAATGATAAAAACATGCAGAATCTGCCTGCTTTGAACACTTCCAGCCAAAATCATTATCCTCAGAGTTTAAAACTTGGATCCACTTATGCAAACATGACGTTACAGTTCATGACTGAGACCACAGATATCAATAAACTTTCAGAACCACGTACGAAGGCCACCAGATGTAAGAATTATGAGGAGGTCAATATTAATACTGACCTCTTTATCCTTAATTAATCTACTTATTCAGATTGAATAGTAAATTCACGGATTCTGTTCTTTTTCAGTTTACCCAATATTTCTGTGATCTTTATGATGGATAAATAAACAGAGCCATTAAGTGACAATGGACACGTTAACTTAGTTTGATATGTCAAAGAGACACTATCATTTATTTAAAATAAATCAACTAAATTAACACCATTACACTTGATTGACATGATTTCACTTTCTTTCAAATTAAAACGTCAGCACACTTGATTTAACACAACAGACATAAATACTAGATGTTACACATATTTAGTCTGAGGGGCATTTCAGCTTAAAAATATAGTTTCCAGCTTAGGTTGAGAGGGAAAAGAAATAGGAGGAAAGATTTAAGAAGAATTGGGAGGTTAAGAGAGGAAGTTTATCTTGCATTTATGAAACCAGATGACACTCTTCAGTACGCGTCCAGCTAAGATATCATCACACCTCCAGCAAGCAAACAGCTGCTCCTTTACCTTAAGACGTCCGCCTTGGTTCTGGTAAAGAGCTGTGGTCAACTTTAGACTGACGAGTCGTCGGTCCCGCAAGTCCAAGCTGGACTCCACGAGTGTTTACCTTGTCGGTGTCGGTGATACTCGCTTTCATCGGCAAAAGTCGTGGCAGTCGTGGTTTCTTGGCTCAAGATAATTTATTCCAGGAAGGAATAACAAACGCTCGTTCGAGGTGGACTCATAACAGCCTGTTATCAGTCCTTAGCTGAAGACGCAGGTCGTTAGCTCTTGACCAAAACGTACCCAGCTCTTGGGAAAGGTTCACATCTCTTTGAAATTCCCAACAAACTCTCGAGCGTTCTCGCACAGTTAGAACTTAAAGAGCAGGAACACAGAGAGGAGTTCACTTGCCTTATCAGGTCCAAGGCTACAAGCAGCAGCAGAGAGAAATGTTTAGGAACAGACAGAGCAGCTGGAGCCTTGTTCATGAAAAACAACGGATTAAACTGTCTTCTTATTTCTAAACAAAACAGTCGGGTCTCTGTGACCCGCAATTTCACCTTTAACATAGCAGTGAACACAGTTTAACTCTCACAGAATAACACAGCTTAAAAGCACACATCATGAAAATGACAAAAGTTATTCTTTTGATCACATCAGCCTAAAATCAAAGATAGAAATAGTCTCTTATTGGTGACTATGTTATCAGATTATAGCTAAATGAATGATTTTGTAGTAAATGTCTTGCTTTACTGAGAGGTCAGTAAAGGTCATCACTGGACAGTTCAAAAACCTTAATTTGACCCTGGGTAGGTCCACTACACTGATGCTGATCTGTTTTCTTGTTGCTGTATTCATCTGTGACCATCTGCTCATACAAACTCATGTTCGTGCTGCTGTTTATTCCCACTATATTAGGCTTAGTGTATTACTAGTTGATGCTTTTCTTAGTTAGTTCTAGATGTTATTACTGTTTTTCTCTTTCATTGTTGTTGGATGTAACTGGGACCTCGTGTACATAATCTCGTTTTCATCTCATGTACCACATGCGGTGCAAATGACAATAAAGACTCTCTGACTCTGACTCTGATATATATATATATATATTAGGCATGTAACGGTTGTAATGGGTGTACCGAACCGTTTCGGTACACCACGTTCGGTTCGGTCCACCTGCGTACCGTTTCGGTTATTTTTTCACTCATTAAACGTTCTTAATCAGGGGAATATATGCACCACGGAACAAAATTTCCTGGGCGCGTTTCAGCACGGAGCTATTATCGCGTGGCACGCGCAGCATTTAGCCGTTAGCATCTCGTGCGGTCTCCTGTTTGTGAACGTTATAGCTTTCTTGTTAAAAGACGAGCGCACGCGCAGCTTGTGTGGACTTTGTTTCATGAAGACTGCAGCAACTGCGTGACGCAGCTCTCTGCAGCAGCAATACGTCTAACGTGAACGTGCTGGAAACTGTCATCCGAACGTGAGCTGTATTAAAACTACTTCATCCGAACGTGAACAGCAGCTGTATTAAAACTACTTCATCAGGTAATCAGAGCGGTCCAGAGCAATAACACAAGCTGTATGAGTTTTTAAATCTCGAATCTAAGTCTGAACGTTGTTATATGCGCAGGCTTTAAAGTTGCTGAGCGTCGCTATGAGACATTCATCACGTCAACACTTCAAAAAGTTCAGCTCTTTATGAAAAAACTAACTGATGTTGTCAACAACAAGCCCTGGACCAGATTAAAGCCCTGCCATGATGATGAAGAGTGAGAGATTCAACCGTTCAAGAGGTATTGTTTTATTATTATCTAAATAATCTTTTTTTTTAAATCATAATCTTATTAACTTGTTTTTTTTAAATCTCTTTTGTTTTTTATTTCCAGTCTGCGACAGAGATAAATCCACCTGCAGCTGAGAAGTGTGTGATGACTGAACTGAACTCTGAACTGTTCCAACACCTGTACCAAGAAGAAGTTGTGAGTACAGTAATGAGGACAAATACAGCCACACTGCTGCTACTGAACAAAAACTTGATTAGTTAGATTGTAAACAGTCTGTTGCTGCTTATTGTTCTGGTTCTGACTGTTATTGCATTTATTAAGATTTTTATTATTGTTCATATAGTTTATTTATTGTAGAGTGCTGTTTATTTAAAATATCATCCAAATGGGTCACTTTTATTTATTACTACAATACAATACAAACATATTTTTGGCATATTTTCAAAATAAACATTTTGTAAGTCTTTATTTTGTAAAAAAAAAAAAATAATTTGTACCGAAAATAAACCGAACCGAGCTCTCCTTGTAGTTGAACCGAACCGAAATGTGATTTTAGCGTACCGTTACACCCCTAATATATATATATATATATATATATATATATATATATATATATATATATATACATATATATATATATATATACATACATGTCACTGTAAAGATGACACTTTGTGTTGGTTTTGAGGGTGTTGTTCATTTGAGTATAAGGGTAATACCTCTCTTCTTGCAAGTATTTTAACACAATTTGTTAATTTTAAATAATGGACTCCTGAGTAATGATTTCAAAAGCAATGTCTATCAGCTTTTGGGATCAAATGTTACATCAAGCGTTTTATCATAGTTAAACAGAACATCTTGTGTACTTAAAAAACAAAAAAAATAATTAATAAAAAAAAAAAACTAATGAACATGACAAGGGAGACAGAAAGTCATGCTTCTCTTTTTCTCTCTATGCTGTCAGTTAGATGAGGTCATCAAATGCCAACCTACTTTGTGTATTAATGATGTAATAGCCATGCATTTGTGGACACTTAGTCCCCAGAGACTGCCTGGCGGTCAGCAGAGGAAGACTTCAGGTTGATTTAAGAGAGATAGCACACTCAATGGAAACACAGACAAAGGCTAGATAGGCAGAGTGAGATGACATAGATAGGAAGTGTTGACAGCAGTGAAGACGAGAGGATAGAAGAGGAGGTGCTGTGTGATTCGCTGTGCCTTTAAAGCAGCAAGTCCCTCCTCCTCAGAGCTGAGCGGAGGAGCCGGGTGATGCTGGCAGGAGCCTGAGCTCTACGATAAACTCTGGCATCAGCTCCTCTTCATCCGGCAGTCAGCGAGGACACAGTGAGGGCGCCGGGGCAGAGAGAGACTGGGGATGGAGGAAGAATGACAAAGAGACAAGGGGGCTGGTGGGGGGTGGTCAGAGAGACAATAACAAGCCATCAGACAAGGAGGGAGAGGTTGTCAAAAGAATAACACACTCCTTTACCCACAGCAGCACCTCAGCCACTCAGTGTGTTGCTTTCAGATGTGGGTGAATGCTGACCGGGAAGACGGGTGGCATATTTTCGCCAGCGCAGTTGTATGAGTGATGGTACCAGCTGCATCACAATCTGAAGCAGGAGTTCTCCTCGTCACTCTGGCTCTTAGTCATCTTCAGCCTCCTCTCTCCCTTTCCAAAAGGGCTATCAAGGCTATTCATCGTTCCCATCTCACGCCCCCTGCCACCTCCTCCTGCTCCTTCACAGCTTCATCCTCCACTTCTACTCCTCCTCTGATGAGCCACAACCTCAGAGTGAAATAACCCTGCTGATAGAAGCTTCTCTCGCTGTCAAGACTGTAAGTAGTGGGAGGGGGGGAGGGATATGTGTGTGTATGTGTCAGGGAGAGTGTGTGTGTGTGCGAGACAAGAGAGAACAGCAAGACGTTGAGAAGTGTTACTGTGTAGGACAGAAGGACCTCAGAAGAACCGGCTGGTTGTGTGTAGCTGGTATGATTGTGCTGTGCCTGGACACAGCTCTGGGCATAGCAACAGCATAGTGATGCACAGGGAAGGTGAGTAGGTGTGTGTGCGTGCGTGCGTGTGTCGGTGTATGCATTTGGAAGTGATGTAAGTACCACTGAAGCAAGAGATGCTTTTTGACAGCTGCTGAAAATCGGTATGCCTATCTCTGTGTGTCCTTATTTATTTTGATATTGCTAAAAATTGTGAAAACTCTTTTAAAAGCGAGTTGACAGATGGATGAGACATGCCAGAATAAGTGATTGCTTTCCTTTCCATCTAACCAGGTGCTATGTGTGATTGGCCGGCTCACCCGGTGGCAGTGGCATCACCCTGGATTTGGCCAGAAGCCCTCCCTCCTGCCGGTTCTCTGGAGCTCCGCTCGGAAGCTTTCATGGGATTTATCTTACGCTGCTGGATGGCACGGCACGCTCAGCCTCTCTGAAGACAGTCCACAGAGAAACCACAAACATTTCATGGATAAGAAGTAAAATAATTGTCCAATCACAGCACAAGCTGGCAGACTGGGTTCCCTTAGCAACAACTAAAGGAGACAAGAGAATCCTTTTCTCTTTTTGCTACCTTGGTTTTTGGGCACACCCCTGTGGACTGCTGTGGGTCAGTGTTTTCTTGGGGTTATTAGGGAGAAGACTCTGAGGGCGATGTTGCATTAGATGAGCTTCCACCCAAAGTCCAAGGGACAATGCTCATTTGGGTGTCACTGGCACTACGATTTTTTTGTAATCCCTCCACAAATTGTCATCACAAGTCACGTTCTGCCATCTTGGAAATCAATGTATCCTAATCCCACATCACCTGGAATGAGCTCTGCATTTTGGAGAAATCTTTGACGTTAGGTAACTTTAAAAAAAAAGGGAAGGGAAAAAAGGAATAAAGAAAACCCACTTCTAACTTCTTTGTTATTGAAGAAAAAAAAATGAAAAGCAACACGGTAAGGTTATTATTTGTAAAAGAAGGAATGTGTATGTGAGGCAAAGTTTTTTTACTTATTTATTTTTTACCAAATTCTTATTGATAATCTTGTTTTTTTCAGGAGAAGGAAACTTAAAACTGTATTAAGAAATATTCTTGTTATTCAAACTTTCTCTTTTTACAGATTGTAGCCTTTGGGGAGAAACTATATTTAGAAGGCAATTCTTGTTCCCACTGGCTACCAGAAAGTAAAAAAGAAAGATCATTTTGAAAATTGTCATTGCTTAGAGTTCTTTTTTATTTATTTTTTGAGCTAACAACCTATGTGACCTACTGTAGAATAGGGTTACCTGGTACTTATTTGCTGCTTTCATTTTTGTATGGTGATTTGCATTGAGGCTGCTGTCTTTTAACAATGGAGTTGATTGTACAGAAAGAGTGGGAGAAGGGAAAATAGTTTTCCTTGTATAAGCAAGCATTTTTAAACAGACCCATTTTTGGGAACAACTTCAGCTATACTCACTGACACACAAAATGAGTTGGCTCAACACAGTTATGTAAGAGATTCAGCCCATGTGTTTCCCCTCATCTTTTTTCCATGGATTTACTGCGTTTGACTTTACCCATGCTGATTTTCTCTCCATTTTTGGAAGGGTTGACCAGAAGGCATGGATGTCAGCGTGTGACCCTGTGCCAAGTGTGCGGGCGAGGCAAGGTGTTTTGGCAGCTCAGGTGCTTTTAAGATGTTGAGTCCTCCCTGCGTGGCCGGGGCCCCTGTTCGGATCAGTAGCACTGAGGCTCCTTGTAGCCAAAGACATGGACCCCGACTCGGCTCCCCCACGCCCTCAGCCTGTTGGCCACTGGCCCCACACCGCTTTGTAAAGGATGTCCCTCAGCAGAGCTCCGGCCCGGGACACCTCTGAGACTCCCACCCCGAGAGAACGCATCCGCAGCCACATGAAGATGGTGATTGATCAGCTGGACGGCATTCTCAAGGAGCTCAAGGATGTGGCCAAGGAACTCCGTGAGGTGAGGTTCAAAATCAGTTTAAAGTAATGTTGCTGGAGATTCAGTCGGGAGCTGGGATAGAAGCAAATGTGGGTTCTAATTGTGCTCCTTGAGTTTGCTACATTTAACCAGGTGTAAAGACCTCTTCTTCAGCATGCAGGTTTTGATTAAGATTTTAAATGGATAAAATCTAGCCATGTTTGTTTCAAGTTGATGTGTAGTGATGTGAGACGTCTTACTTTTACAATCAACAGTGGCTTTTCTGCAGTTACACGTGTCCATTATATGTTCATTGTTTATGCGTGAGAATGAGGATGCGTTAAGAGCTGCTGATAGCAAAAAAAGAATGGCTGAGACGAAATAAGGACACAAGCTTAGATAAGATACAGGACATTGCGCCGCAATACTTACGTAATCATTTTGTTAAGGATCATCTGGATTCTTAAAGTATTTTTGCCATGGTAACACCGGAACATTTATGTGTGCTTCTAGCTGTTTACATTTACAGTAAAAACTGTTAGAAATAAAGTAAAGAGCAAGAGATTAGCTTTACCTGGTCCCATAAGCATATGCAACCACTGCACATGAGACTTGTCTGATAATCAAACCATCTGTGAAATCTGTGAATGTGTGCCCGAGTACAAAATCTCTTTGGGATCTTCGCCCTGCAGTGTTCTCAAAGCCATGAGCTCTCCTTGCAAAGCTCCTCCCCAGCAAGAGATGGAGCCAGATAGAGAGAGACAAAGAGAAATGAATCCTGAGCAAACAGTTGCACCTGACCTATCCAACATCCTCCAAGCACATCACACAATTAGTCTCCCAACTGATTCTGATCAGGCATAAACAGGGAGGGCACCTTTGTGTGTGGATGTGTGTGTGGATGGGGTGAAGAAGTGAACTAGAGAGGATGTTGGTGTATGTAATGACCTGAAGAGGAAGAGGGAGGGGCTCCTGAAAGCTGTCATAACTCACTCCATCACCACACACACCCCCACCTTCTCTGTCTCTCTGACTCCCAGCTCTGTCCCACTCACTAACGCTCTGCTCGAACAGTCGGAGGTGCAAGGCCATGGCTCCCCGTGCACCTTCTTTCTGGTGAGCAAGAGGAACTAGCCCACGTGTGGGAGTGATTGATGATTATAGGACAACTGCAAGTAGAATAATGCTGGCTGGAGCTATTTATAAACAAAAACACAGCCTGTGCCAGCTCCAACGCATATTGCCATTCTCAGACCCCATTAAAGAGGGCTGCGCAAAGAAGCTCGGATGTCAACAGTTTTATTGGATGAGCACAAATCCCACGTACGAAAACGACCAAGGAATGGTTTTACCCACAGCAGCCATTATAATACCAGTATCAATATCCTGTAATTAACTGACCTGGGAGATTTCCAACTGCACTGAAGAAAGAAGAAGAAACACGATCAGTGTGGCACCATCAGACACACGCAAACCTAATGTTCCATAAAATCTCTCATTCTTGGCCACATGAAAGGAACACAATAATAGATAACAACTGTCACATGAATAAATGATGAATATAGCTATGTGAATGTGGGAAAAAAAGATCTCAGTGAAGGTGCAGTAATGACTGATTATCACCCACAATGTCTTTGGGGAGCTGGAGAGACTAGGCAGTGCTCCGAGGAGTTAAAGCCAACAAACACTCCAAAGCACAAGCTGTCTGCAAATTAGGAGGGGCGTTTCTAAATTTGCTTCGTGCTGCTGCTTTTATAGATATGTATTGTCAACGTGCTAAAAGCTGGATGTAAAAAGTTAGTAAAATGCCAAGTTACAACACTTTATGTGTCACACTGCAAAGGAGTCAGCGTACAGCCAAAGTTATGGTGCTATCCATTTTCTTTTAAGGCTAAAACATATTGAAGTTCCTTTGTAGTCTGTTCTTTTAAATGCCAAGCACATTAAAGTGTCCCTATGTGGTTATGGCTGACTGGCTGACTTTAAAAATATGCATCAGCGGATCATTTTTACTGTTTAAATTGAATAAATTAGTAGCATTCCATGAAATAATCACCAACACTAAAGGTGGATCTCGCATTAAAAAAATAAAAATAAAATATGGGCGGCACAGTGACGCAGTTTGGTAGGGCTGTTGCCTCTCAGCAAGAAGGTCGCTAGATCAAATTCTGGCTGGGTGTGCTTTCTGGGTGGACTTTGGATGTTCTCTCTGTGCATGCGTGGGTTTTCTCCGGGTGCTCTGGTTTCCTCCCACAGACCAAAAACATGCATGTTAGGCTTAGTGGTAACTCTGAATTGTCCTTAGGTTTGACTGAGAGAGTGAATGGTTGTTTGTCTCATTCGTCTCTATGTGTTCCTGTGATGGACTGGAGGCCTGTCCAGGGTGCACGCCACCTCTTGAATAGTGATAGCTGGACATAGACACCATGGAAAAAGAGGGTAAAATATAATAGATGGATGAATGGATGTTTTTTCTTTTATTGATTGATTCAACTCAATGGGTGTCCAAGAATTGGATCAAGGCCTGATGTTTACCATTTACTAGAGCCCAACTTTTATTCACAAAACATATATATTTATGTATACTGGAAAATCTAATAAATGTTGCCATCAAACAGTAGTTCAACTCAGGTAACTCCATGAATAAATGGAAATCTTCTCAATTAAAATGTCTCCATTTGTTTTTATAGCATAGAAAACACTACAGTACAGCCCAGGTTAAAATTATCCACTGATGTCCTTTTAAGACAAACTGTTCCCACTGATCCAACCATGAAGTGGCTGTCTTTCCTCATGAAGGCTGCAAGATCTTGAAAATATTGGTCTTTTTGGGGGACTTTCTTGTCTGCCAGATGTGATCATTCTCATAGCTAAACATCTCTTCTCATCAGTGTGTTCCCTGTTCACACCTAAAAGGCTTAGCAAAAAAGAATCACCATTCTAAACAAAGAGTTTAAGTCTCTATGACAACACTCAGCGAGGTTGGAGTAAACCCTGTGGTGAACCTACCATTTAACTTTAATCACCGTCACAGTAAGTAAATGAAATGCAACAGACAGGGTGTCTAACACAAAGCACAAAGCAAGTTTTCTTCAGAAACAAACATCTTGCTTTTTGACAAAATTTGAGAACAGAACAGTATTGTCAAGTTAAAGATGTTGTATAATTTGAACTTTAAATTATCACAGCATCCCAAAATTTGTATTCATAAATGCATCCTATGTTTTAATGAGCACACTTCATTGAAACTCTTTAAACCATTTCAAAAGATAAAACAAGATTATTGATAAGATCATTTAAATGCATGGTAAATCTCATTATTCCAGCATGGTCTCAAGCAACGCAACTTTTTTACATGATGAAGACAAAAAATAGTTCAGAGCATGGCTAGTTTGCTCCTTTCGAGAGGCCATTACTGTCAACTGAAGCCTGTCTTACTTTTGAATCCCATTACAGGCTTTGTGACAGGTAAAATGAGATGGTCCTAAAGGAAGGACACTGGAAGGTAATATACTGATAAACTACTCCATTTGTAATAATGCACAACTAGGAGTGGCATCTGCAGAGGAAATAATTCATTTAGTTATCATGTCAACCTTGGACTCGCTTTCTAGAAGTGTATGGATGAAATGGAGGAAACATGCATCTAAAATAAATGCATAGGAGCTTCTAAAAGTTTGAGTAAAACACAAAACTGTAGGTATCAACCTCCAAAAGTACCTACCTATTCTGTGTCATAGTGCTTTAAGAGCCTGAAAGAAAAGAAAACCAGTGACGTTGTAGACTGAAAAGTATTTAGAAAGAAAAGAAAAATAAGCTGCAAAGAGCTACACATTTTCACACAAAACCAAACAGGAATGATGGAGTGTTATTGTGCGGATGTAGTTATTATGCAGAATGATAGCACGAGCTGCCGAAGCTTCACGTCGGTGCTCATCTCGAGACAAATGAACACAGGAAGGCAATCAGGATTCGTAGAATTAAGGCTCTGAAAAAGAGAGAGAGAGGAATAAAAGCTCCACAAAGAGCAATTCTACTTAGCCTTTTGGTATCTGTGTGCGTGTCCTTATGCAATACTGGACATTGGCCTACTAAAGCCCTAAGAGGGAGGACAAAGCCAACAGCAAAAGGCCACTGTCAGGTGAAATCTGCGTACTCCAAATGTCAGCTTTTTATAGTAATGAAGTACTGAGTAACAGCTTTAACAATAAAACAGGTCACTGAGCAGTTTTAGAATCGTTTGATAAAGAATCAAGTGTGCTGAATTTTATTGAGCTACCGGTA
>JBBPBX010053032.1:0-13650 GCA_038048925.1 Garcialebias charrua
TATACTCCGCTTAAAGCGGTAAGTCAGCTCAAATACACACGATGCTAACGTTAGCTTGTATTTTTTCTTAGACAAACGACCTGAAATGGCTTCACAGTGTTCAGTTCACCAGTGACTGTCCAAGGTAAAAACGTCAGTGTTAACTGAATGAAGAGTGCCACAGAACAGTTACAGCATATGTTGTGAAAAGGTTGCATCCCTTTTCAGATGTGGATTCAATTCAACCATGGATTGCACTTACATTGCACTCAAATCCAACACTTATTAACATTCTTAATTCATTTAAAGTTCTCTGTGTCTTTTAAAATGTTTTAATGTCTCTAGTTTTCATTATTATATAATTTCTGTTTATGTTCTCTTTCATTCCATTATGAGTGAATGTCACAGTTTGAAGAATTATTGAATAGGTTAGTTAGGCAATAACAACAGAGCTAATAATTGTATACATTCTCAGTCTTAAAAATGATTTAATAATCTCTTTTTACTGATAATACTGATAAACCTGTTGTTTGTTTAGGAACTTCCTGCAGCCTGTCCAGAAAGTCTCCACTGGAGGAGCGTTTTGCTGAGGAAGAGGCACAACATAATGTCACAGCTCCATGTCCATGAAGAAACAAATGGAGAGAGGGCTGCAGATACCAGGACATCCCACCAGCTGTTCTGTCTGAAGATCCTGCTGCTGTGGTGGAACCAGGTTAGCCCATCAGTGGGAGCTCAGTAACATGACTGCAGCATCAGACACTGGACAATATTATTTGTACTGTATAATAATAATAATACTGTATATGTTTGTGAGTCCTCCATGTTGGCTCTCTGCCCTGTGAGAAATTCATAGTACCGGTAAATGTAACAAAAAGGAAAAAGTTCATAGCATTAAATTCAAACAGAAGTTCAAATTATTTCATCCTGAAATAACTCTGGCTAACTACTGTAGCTTTTTTATAACATGGAGTTAAACTCAAAGCAGTCTCCTCAGATAAATAGTGTTACCATTATTTTTATATTAAAGTTTCTGTTAACTTATTATTTTTACATTTGATTGTTTCTGTTCAGTGCCCTGAGACAACTTGTGACTTGGAGCTATACAGTATAAATAAACTGAACTGAATTGAATTGAGGAGAGACATTTAATGTAATGTTTTGGCCTCTACATTCAGATAAAAATAAGCTGTAACGTGTAGTCAGTCACTGCCTAAAAGGTTGTTAGCAGCTGCTACAAACAAGCTTAGCGTCAGTGTGTTAATCTAATGTTAACCTGGATATTTTTAAAAGGAGAGACATTTAATGTCCATTGTTTGCGAATGAATAGCATACATTCATTCACGGTGTCACTCAAATATTAGGGACTTGACTTGGACTTGACTTGGACTTGAGATCAGAGACTTGAGACTTGACTTGGACTTGAGATCAATGACTTGAGACTTGACTTGGACTTGACCTGGACATGAGATCAGAGACTTGAGACTTGACTTGGACTTGAGATCAGATACTTGAGACTTGACTTGGACTTGCAAAAAATGACTTGTGAGCATCTCTGGTCTAAGCTGAAGCCCATATTATCCAAAAAGCACCTGGAGACAGTGATTCACACATTCATTACATCTAGGCTTGATTACTGCAATTCACTTCTGTTTGGCGTCAGTCAAGCCACCATTGCACGATTACAACTGGTTCAGAACGCAGCTGCCCGATTTTTAACCAGCACACGCAAAAGAGAGCACATTACACCAGTCTTGGCCTCCCTTCACTGGCTACCGGTTCATCTTCGAATCCAATTCAAAATTCTCATGTATGTCTACAAATCGCTGAACAGTCTCGCCCCCGCCTATCTCTCGGATCTGATACACCCATATGTCCCTCCACGTGCTTTGAGGTCAGAGGATCAGGTACTCTTAATAGTTCCAGAAACTCGCCTTAAGCGCAGGGGTGACAGGGCGTTCTCTGTAGCAGGCCCAAGACTCTGGAACGAGTTACCGCTGCTCATCAAACAGGCCCCCTCCCTCTCGGTTTTCAAATCCCGGTTAAAAACTCACTACTACTCCATTGCTTTCAATGCCAGCTGATTTGTATTGGATCGTTTGATTTATGATCTGCAATGTTTTTATGTTTTTCGTGTTGTACTTCATTGTCTGTGTTGCCTGTTGCGTGTTTGTTTGTCCAGCACTTTGGTGTGGACTTGTTCCTGTTTAAAGTGCTTTATAAATAAAATGGTATGGTATGGTATGGTAAGTAAAATAAATCCTTTGATTTTTGTAATTTCATCCTTTTAGGATCATTTTAGTTACTTTTCATTAAATCTGTTGACTACCTATAGAAATTTGGAATTGGTTTAATTTATTTTGGGTTGCGCAAGAAAAAAGAAATTACTATTTGTTTTTTGAAACAATATTGAAGTAAATTAAGCTTAATTGACTCTTATATGAATTAAACTTGGATACAACTTGGAAGTGCACTTTAAAACTTGATCTGTAACTTTAATTTGATATGTACTGTTGATGTGGTCTTTGAATTGAAGTTATAATAATAATAATAAACTTTATTTGTATAGCACCTTCCTGCAATGCCTTGCATTGACCAAGGTGCTTAACAGGACATTTGAATGATTCTTGAAAAATACCTGCTGGAATTATTTTATTTGTTTTTGTGAATGTTTAACTATGTGAATGTTTAACTATTTTTGATAACAGTTTAGTCCTGTGTATATAGTAATGCTAATTTTTGTTTTGTTTATGACCTTGTTTAGGTCAGGGTTTTTTTCACCCCCTGTTCCCACCCAGGATGGCAAGCTACCGGATCACCGCAGCTGTGCGGTAGGACTTAAATTGCACCAAACTATTTGTTTTTTTCTGGACATATTACCCTGGATCATGAACTACAAACTACCAGATTATTGATTGATGGACCTTTAATCATCCGGGATTCAAGAACTGATTTAAAATAGAAAAAAAAAGAACTCTTGGGTGTAATCAGGGTCTGTTTTGTTCTGTGTATTTTGTCTATTGGTTGTAATTAGGGTCTGTTTTGTTCTGTGTATTTTGTCTATTGGTTATACTCAAAGAAAATGATTATTATTACAAACAATATTATTATCAGAGTCAGAGAGTCTTTATTGTCATTTGCACCGCATGTAGTACATGTGATGAGATGAGATTATGTACACGGGGTCCCAGTTACATCCAACAACAAAATGTAAGAGAAAAACAGTAATAACATCTAGGATATGGACCGCTAGTTAGCAGTGTAGTGCAAATATTGCATAACTTGCTAGCTACCAATTGTTGAATTTAAATAGCGGTTTAGAATTTAGCTTCCCCTAATTTTCATAAGACATTAGTGCTTTTGAAATTGCGGACCTAAATTAATTAATTAGTGCTTTAGAAATAGCTGAACTAATTTTTGGATTAGCGTTGCCCAGCACTGTCAATAACAATAAAACATAACAAAAAAGGCGCCATCAAAGTTTTACACTGTCTCAAATTATTGATTTAAGAAACTATATGGGCATTCGGCCCACTGTTACCTTCTCATCAGTTTTATTCTGGATCTTCTTCAGGAACTCACGTGCAGCCGCTGCTGTTTTAAAAACATGAGTCCGGTCCTGATAAGTCACCAGCAGCTTGGCTGGGTGAGCCACCCCATGGCACAGTCCCAGTTTGCGCAGCTCCGTGCGTATTGGGTCGAACTGCTTCCGAAGCTGAAGCAAACCCGCTGCCACATCTGGGTAAAACCGCACTTGTTGATTCTGGTACCGGACGTCAGTTTTAGCCCTTGATGCTACAGCAACAAGCTGTTTATCCTTGTAGCTGAGGAATGTCATTATTAATGTGCGGGGCGCTGCGGTGCTGTCCCTCCTGGGTCCGATTCGATGCGCTCGTTCCATGACCACCGCTCCAACACCGAAGGTCTCCGGCAGCCACTTCTCCAGGAACTCACACGGGTTCTGTCCTTCAGCTCCCTCCAGTAGGTTGACCAGCCTCAGGTTATTTTGTCTCGACCTTGCCTCCAGAGCCATATACATACATATATATGTATACATATATACACACACACATTGATGATGATGGTGGAGTACACTACTCTGGACAAAACTGAAAGTTGGCATGTGACCTAAAAAATCTGTGCCCCTCCATTGTCCCAGTTGATCAAGTGTGTTCCAAACTCTAAAACATTTGTAATATAAACTAAACAATATGTAATCAATCAATTCCAATCAAAATATCAAAGCAACTTTATTTGAATACTATAAATGTTACACATCAATAAAATTGTAACAGTTTAAAAAAATGAAAGACTGGTATTATTTGTAGAAACAGAAAAACATATTACTAAATCTGCAGTTATGTATGAAATATAATCTTAAAATATCATCACTGGAATCTTAAGCATGTGTTTAATCCTGTGTTAGTTTGACTGCTCCAAAACAAGTAACAATGTCGGTGTCATTATGTGCTTGTGTGCAAGATTTTTTTCATTACCACATGTTTGACCTTCACAGGTCAGAAATGTGTTAGGATTTTTTTTGTCTCCAAACCCTATGTGTTATTTTTCATCACTTTTGTCTGTCCAGCACATCTCACTTGTAAATGAGTCTTTGAGACTCAATGTGAATTATCTGTTTAAATAAAGGTTGAATGAATGAATGAATGATTAAAAGTAAAATTTGGCCAATAGCTCAGGTAAAAATGCTGACCTGTAGAACATTTCTACATTTTTCACTGCTTCTGTAAAGAACTCACCATCACACACAATCCTCTGAATAAAGTCATTTGACCCAGACCACACCATGGTCACAGTACTCCTGCTCGTCACAAACAACATAACTTGAACGTGTGTGACCTCTGCTTAGTTCATAGGACCCGTTTGTGTCAATGCAGAAATGTTTTTTTTAACTGAGGCACAGAGGACTCCAGCATTTTTGGCACAATGTGGACATTTTATTTTCAAAACACTATTGCCACAGCAGGTGCAGGACATGCTCCTGATGCTGTAGTTCAGGGATGGCTTCATATGTCTGGCTGGCTGTTTTCACATCCCTATCTGACAAACAACAAAAAAATATTATTATAATCTCCTCTAAACATCATTATCATTTGCTTTTATCTTTAAAAAACAACAATACACTGAATAATATCAATTATAAACTTTATACATGAAAGTTAAAGTAATAAATGAACAATACATATTAATATTAAAACACAATTGAATAAATGAGAATGTAATTTTACTACATGTACGGTGCTGTACAAGAAAACAATAAATACAAAACAAAATTAATATTGACATGATGTTAAACACGATTGTTGCTGCTTCTTACCTAGTAAGGGGTGTTGTGTGGTGCCGTTCTGCAGCGTGTTGCCCGGCGGAGTGGATGTACTGTACTTGGAGAGTCCCAAACCGAATCTGAAGAGCCTTCATCTTCAGGGACACTGTCTGCATCAAAAAAGAGTGCAAAAACAGCAACAGAGTACAGTTAGCATAGATGACAACTAATGACGACGTAACCACGTCAGCCTCGTTTGTTAAGACAGGGTACAGTATATACAGAAATTCTTGAGTTAAATTTAATACCTTTTAATACCTTTTTAATACCATCACAATATATTTTAATACCATCATGACACTGAGCTGCAACTGTAGTGGCAACTTCTTGTATTTCAGTTCAGAGCAACATAATTGTGTAGTAGAACACCTGGGGCCTCATGTATCAACGGTGCGTACGCACAAAAACCTTGCGTACGCCATTTTCCACGCAAAACTCCGTATGTATCAAAACAGAACTGAACGTGGAAATGTGCGCAGCCCCGCGCCAACTCCAGGGCTTGCGTACGCACGTTTCTGTGGTTTTGGTTCCATTGGCGACACTTAGAGGTGATTCTGAGAAACAGTTCATGATGTGAAAATCATCATTGTTCACACCAAACACACATGATTAACAATTATTACATCCACATGGACGCACGGCTTCTTTTTACATACTTATACAGCAAACCCCCTACTTACGACTCCATCGACCTACGAACAACGGGACCTATGAACGTATCATATTTAATAAAAATATGAAATTACTGTATTAAAAAAAAAAAAAAAAAAAATGTGTTTAAATGTTCTTAATTTCATGTGTACATCACTTTGTTGCAGCTGTGGTTGTTTTAAAGGCTTTATAAATAATAATTATGATAAAAATGATCATTTCTGATCATTTTTGAGCAATCTTGGGCAGCAGGAAGTAGGTCTTCAGTTTACACGGTCACAAATTAATGTAGAACACCGGACGCCATTTTAGGTTCAGTCACGGGGGTCTCCGGTCACAAATTAATGTAGAACACCGGACGCCATTTTAGGTTAGCTGCCGGGAGCCGGCCTTTGAAGACTGGTGACCAGGATCGCATCATATGGATTAATTACTAGCTGGAATCGCTCTGTGAGCTCTGTGGACGTCTCAGGCTGGAGCAGCAGCTGCAGATTGATCGCCGCACCGCCGCTCCAACACCAGCCCATGCTAGCTAACACAGGCCTTGAGCAGCTGCTGGTGGTTCACTCGGCGGCTGCCGCGCTGCTCGGCCCGACAACAATCATGGCAACGCATGGCAACCTAAGATGTCGGCTTTGACCATCTCAAAGTAAGAAAATATATATTTATTTATTCTGTAAATGTGAATAGCAATGTTTAACATTACAGTACTTTACTGTACATGCTTAAATGTGTTAGCTGGCTCCGTTAGCGGTATTTCCACGACCTACGAACGGAATAAGGACCTACAAACTGGACGCTTTTTTCACCCCCTAGCTACGGCAGAATCGAGCTGCGAACAGTTCTAATCTCCCTAACTCGGACGTAACTAGGGGGTTACCTGTAATCTCTTATGCGCATGGAACCTGTGCGCCCCCACATGTCGCCCTGTCTTTGAAGTTCCATTACTAGTCAGTGCTTCAAGTGATCAACTTTCTGTTAATGGCTGGTTAAAATGCAGTTTCAGAGCAGTCTACCAAGCCCTTGTTTGTTTCTGTGTGTATAGCGGTTCTGCAAATAAACACGTGCGTAAAGTGTGGAATGCGTCCGCCTTTCACCAGCGCACTGCTGCGTTCATTAACACAAAGTAACCCAAAAGCGCCGCATTACGAACTGATAAGCATCTGACTCTGCCCATTTGTAATTTATTATTTTTATTTCACAAATATATAAAACAGGCAAGTACACATTATCACTTAATCAGTGCATTTAATGTTCTGTTAATGTCTGCGAGGACTCCGATCAGTTGGTCCAGGCGGTCATTGATGCCATTAATGCCGGAAACTATTTCCTGCTGTGTCTGCAGGACAGCTGTCGTCAGAACACGGCCAGTAGGACGGACATCAGCTGCTGGCAGGTGGGGTGTGCTGGATGTGCCCGTGGTGCCAGACGTTCCAGGGACACTGGAGGAGCATCCAAAGTCTGAGGCAGCAGACTGCGTGTCTTCTGTTTCATTCTCTGATGGCAAAATAAAATGTGTACATGTAAAAAAAAAAAAATAAAAAAATCCCATGACTGAAGACTTTTTATTCTTATAGTCACCAGTATGAAAACAAGATATTTTATGGCATTTAGAATTAACACTGACTTATTTACTTACTTTGTGTACAATCCGAATCCCCCACATGCGGAGCCACTACACCTGTGAGGGCCGTGTCACTCACAATACTGGCAACCCTCTGGTCAAATGGAGTGATGTCATCATCTCCTGTTCCCCCGCCTGTTTTTGTCACACTCTAGCGATGGGCAGCTGTCCTCCGTTTCACATCCACCTTAATATCTGACCACTTTTTTTTAGTTCTGTCGGTGTTCGCTGCTCTGACCCCACAGCATTTACAGCTTCACACAGGCTGTCCCACTCACGCCTTTTGCGCTTAGCTGTAACGCCAGAGGACAGCGTGCCAAACAAAACTTTTTTCCGTGCCTCTACCTCACTCAGAAGTGTCTCCAGTTCACAGTCCATGAAGTTCCTCTTTTTTCCACGTTTCGACATGATTTGCAATAGAGCAAAGACGACATTCCTCTGGTGCAGGGCATATTTAAATGAATCTTTGCATATTTATATGGAGGCGTGTCAAAGGCGGAGTCGGCCACTCTCTCATGTGCGCTCAATTCCACGTTAATTGTGATGTACAAAAGCAATGTGCGTGGATTCCGTCGTACGCACAGTTTGATACATCTGGATTTTTTTGTGCATACACCGTTTTCTGGATCTGACCGTACGTCACGTTTCAGTAAGAAGTCCACACAAGTCTTTGTACATGAGGCCCCTGGTCTCTGAACTTTCGGTGAAAACACCTGAATTCACCTTTTCACTGAAGCTCTCAAGTGAATCTCCTTTTCTCTGAAAACCTAAATTGAAGGACACAATCACTGTTTTATTCCAGTTTAGTTTGAATCAGAATATGAATAAGTCACGAGACTCTCATTAAATGTTACTTTGTTTAATTAAGAATTGATCAACAGTAATAACTTTTGTCATTTTATGATAATCTGTATTAACATGAGTTGTCACTCTTATGCTGGTTTATTCTTCAATATGATGGTGCTTAAAACTATGCCACAGTTCAGGGTATGTGTTAGGTGAAACTTCTCAGCTTTGTCTACGAGTTAGACATAATAATCACTTTACTGGTGACTCTATCTGTCTGTTTACCTTTACAGTTTTCCCGCCTGTCCTTCAGACTTCAATTCGCTGAACTACAAAGCCACTCCCGTTCTTTTTGGCAAACAGCCAATCAGCAGGGTGGATTTGACTGGGTCAGCCCTCCACATAAAACCCTAACTTCCCGTCTTGCTTCAGTGCACAAGGGAACTCAAACTAGGTTCTTCTCTGAAACTGGTTGAACGTTGTGGTCAAATGCCAATTAGACCTACGTTTCTCAGCCAGGGTTACAGCACAGCTTTGCTGTAACTCACTCAAGCTAAGAGCTCTAATTTTGAAAGAATTTATTTTCTGAAAGTCTTATTTTGAAACTAATCAGGACGTGGCCTTTTTTCTGCCGAGAAAGGCGAGCTTCACGTATCGTTGAATCAGTAAACACGCGCTGAAGTTCAACTGGACATCTACTGGACCACACAATCCGTTAGTGTCCACGACTGCTTCTCAACTCTTATCACCAGAGACGTGAACGTCACCAGTTAAAGAGTCGCTGATTGTTTGCTGAGCGTGCGGGAAGTCCAACTGGAACTCGTTTGGAAAAAGTGTCAGCCTGGTCTCATTCAAAATAATTAACTTCTTTTAAACTTCCATCTTTCATTCCATTTCTTCCTCCTAAACTTAATTTTCCTAAGCCGGTAAACTCTTAAGTAAATTGTCTGTTGTTTCAATTTGAATCTTGTCTGCAGTAGTTTAAATGAAATCTAAATCAGAGTTAATCTCGATACAAATGTTTGATGTACTTTTGTGATTTTGCCAATAAAAGGTTCATCTCCTGGTGAATCAACATAAGTTGACGTTTCTCGTGAGATTACATCTTGTCTGGTCACATTTTAATCGGTTTTAAATCCAAAAAAGAGAGAACTCGTAAAGAATTTGGGTCAGATAAAACCTGCTCAAACTTTCATTCGGAATATGGTACAGTCAGTAAACTGACCAAAACTATAAATCCTACAATTGTAAAGCGATAGATTACTGTCATTTACTTCCTAAATTTTGGTAGTAAATGTAGTTTTATAACTATTACTGGATACATCAATTTTGCTTCTTGCCTCAATAAAAGCACTGACCTATTATTTAAATCTAACCCACGACAAAAAGTTATTTAATTGTTCCCACACATAACATCTCTAATGCTCTGATGCTCATCAGCCAACTGGTTGTGCAACACTGTGAGAGGGTGCTATTTATAAGAATGAGCTGAATACAGCAACTCAGACTGAGGAAGTCTTTCGGACGAAAGACGAAACGTTTCTACATTTTTTTTTTGCTTTGTTTTGTTTTATTTTTTGAATGTCCAGAGGACCAGACTTAGCTTTTTTAGATATCTCTAATGGCAAACGAAAAACCGTAAACTTGAAAACAGAACAGTTTAATTAAAATAATTCAACACTGAAAACATGCTCAATTCAAAAAGAGGGAGAAACTTAATAAATACTGTATTTTTCAGCCTATAAGTCATAGTTTTTTGCAAAATTTACATGCCCTGGGACTTATAGGCCAAAGTGACATATTTATAGATTTTTTCCCATATTTATAAACCATTTTTGGACAGACATGACCGTTTCTATCCATTTTGACTGAACCAAAAACAGCTGCACCACCCCGGTGAATTTGACCATTAAAGTGCATTTATTAAGCAAATGATAGACTCAAACACACCTTTGCTATAATTTCGAGCTAACAAATAATTGTTTAGGTGCTTTTCTTGTTAAATATGTAGGAGAAAAGAGCGCGTGCCTTCCTCCTGTTTCTCCTCCTCTGGGCGCACGCGTGCGTTCACGGAGCACACAGGCTGCGAAACAATTATTTAAATGCAGCTAAATTGACCATTAGAGTACATTTATTAAGAAAACGTTAGACTGAGACACACCTCTGCTATAATTTCGAGCTAACAAATAATTGTTTAGGTAGCCAGAAAGTTCATTCTCAATAGTCCAGGTATCAAATCTGCTCAAGCCCCCAGAAACCATCTTGGCTACAGCAAACTGGTTGGTCCACTTAAGTTGTTTACTTGGTGGGGTAGCTTCAGTTTGCTTTGGACTGCTCTGACTGACGAAGCCCTCTGGAGTGAGGGTGAAACGTTTCTACTAAAAAGAAATTGTCCAGATGAACTGATTGAGAATGAGCAGAATTGTTTAGGTAGTTTTATTGTTAAATTTTCAGATAAACAAACTGTGTTTCTTCTTCCTGGTTCTCCTCCTCTGCGCGCACACGTGCATTCACGGAGCACCGAGGCAGCGAAACAATTTTTAAATAAAGCAGATTTGACCATTAAAGTACATTTATTAACAAAACGTTAGACTGAGACGCAATTTTGCTATAATTTCGAGCTAACAAATAATTGTTTAGGTGATTTTCTTCAGAGAAACGAGCGCGTACCTCCATCTTTTTTTCTTTCCTAAAAGCCTCTCAGCTGTTGCTGAAGCCAGTCTCTGAAACTGTCTTTTGCAGTCCAAAAATGCTAAGAAACAGTTGCATGACTCACTGGAAATATGCTTAAAGTTAGAAAACACTCACCATTTACTATAATGGTGTGATCACACCGAACAGCGTTTCAACTTCCAAAAAGCTCGTCACGCACGCAAGTGGACGCACTTGGTGTCCAAACCTGAACGCCAGAACACGAAACTGCTGCTGGGTGTGTGTGAGGAGCTTACCGGTATACCGAGTCCTCACTGCACTCCGCCAGGCGAGGAGCTTTTTAGTTCTGTCTCTGTGGAGCAGACTTGACTGGTCGTGAAGGACTTGTCGCGAACACACAGCTACAATGAGTTTCTCTTCCATAGACCATGACTCCGCGGGTTTTTTCTGTGTCCCACAAACAATACGTCACATAGTTGCGCAATTGTTTCCGCGTCACTGGTTTCCGCGTCACATAGGGACTTTCCCCCTGACCCCCTCTCTTCTCCCCCCGACTCTCCCTGATCAACCAATCAGGGAGAGTTGAACGGCGTTTGAAAGTTTGAACGGCGAAATCTTCAGCATGGTCAAGGCGTGCTTTGGAGGCTGACGCGGGTTCACGTGCACGGAAAAACGCTTTCCAGCATGCTCAACACGCACGTGACGTGATGCCCGACGTCAAGACGCGGCTGGAAGCGCGTCCCCCATTTACTTTGCATGTAAGCTGGACGCTCCGGCCGTTGAAACGCTGTTCGATGTGATCACACCATAAGATCTGTGGCTGTGTGTCAAGGCCACTCTTCCTCCCATTGTTGGCTGGATATATGCTAGCAAATACAGAAATGCCTGAACTTCCGCGTTTGACCACGGTTGTGACATATTACCCTGTAAATACTCAAAAAAAGGCTCCTCCGACTTGTTGTTGTCTATTTTGGCGGGTGAAAAAGAAAATGGCGGATTGGATTTCGGTGGAAGACTGAATCTCCGTCCTCCGACTTAGTAATATGCCCCCTAACCAATCAGTGACCAACACTGCGCTGATGTCATAACTGGATCCTACAAGAACCAGACCTATGTACCCCAGTGAAGCAGGTCCCAAAAATACGGTGGGTTCCTCCTCTACAGGCCCTGTGGATACACTACACAGCTAGTTATTAACTAGTTATGAAAGAGCCCGAAAGAGCGTGAACAGGCCCTGTGGACAAGGGGCATTGTAAGGATTGGCTCCGTGCCCTCCTTACATCCTGTCTGTTCCTCTGTTGGTCTGTCAGCTCAGCATCTCAGGTGTTTTGTGTTCATCGTTAATCAAGCCGTGTATATCAGTTAGCAGTTGTGTGTGTCTCATTGTCGGGTCATTGTCCCTGTTCCCTGGTGTATCGTTCCCCAGCTCCTTGGTCTGTGAGTACATCTCGTCTTCATGTTTGGGTTTAGTGTTAGTATTCCAGCCACAGTAGAGCGTCCGTATTTTTTTGTAACTGCCATGTCAGTTGTTTTGTTTTCCCCTTAATAAAGTGCTTTGATTTTACTCATGTCTCTGGAAGTCCACCTGTCTGTACCACGGGACTCATCCCTCATACCACACCGGACAGTGACAGAAATGACCCTACCATTTTGAGTCCCATGGACAGGTAACTTACCCAGAGGCAGAAGATGTCGGCTCAGAGGGAAGCAGCAGTCTACAGAGTTGGCGGGTTTCGGACCGAACCCGCCTGGAGCAGCTACAGGCCCGAGCCGGAGCGGCTTCCGTCTCCCATGCTGGTAGCGGAGCGAGCGAGGATGCGTCGGGGCGGCTGCTCCGACCGGTTCACCTCCTTCGCTCCTGCACGAGCCATCTCGATGTGGGATGTGTCCGACGATGACTCGATTTCGGACTCTGAGGTACTCCTGCTCGTTCCAGCTCCAGAAATGCGGCTCCGCCGGAGGGGGCGAGGACACACGTTTCCGGGTTCCAGCCCGTTCCTCCCTCTGTTTCTCCCACGCTGTCTGAGAAGCCTGGGGGGATTTCAATGGGGACGGGGTATCCACGCCTATGCACCGTGACGTCTCAGGGGAGACGTTCTTTGAAGGGAGGGTATGTGTCCCCTCACACGTCTGCAGGAGTCACGGAGACTCCTGCATGCCACACAGCTGAGAGGAAGCGTCCTCGCAAGTCTCCTTCACAAAAGGAGCAGCCAGTTCACGAATCGACCACAGTGGTCGCTACTCCTGCAGGACTCACACCGGAAGAGCCTGTAGGACACGCTGAAGGGTGGACAGATCCCACCTCGACCACAGGGGTCATTGTGGGACAGAGATCTGAGGAGGCCATTCACATTTACCAGCAGATAAAGAGACTGTTTAATGCTGCTATCAATAACCCGGACCTCCATTACAAATACAAGACATACTCTATTATTAATGACATTATTATTAACAGTCCTTGTTCTTTGATTGACTCAGGTTTCCTCCAGATTTTGTCTTTGGCTAGAACACTGCAGAATGAGGCTAAAGCTAAGATGGAGGGCACTGACACAGCATGCTCTGCAGCACCAGAGGGTGATACACCATCAGCGCCTACAGGTCTTGCTTCCACATCATC
>JBBPBX010053034.1:0-23983 GCA_038048925.1 Garcialebias charrua
TTTTCCCTGCGTTAGGGGTCACCACAGCGATCTAGTCGCACGAAGATTTGGCAGTTGTTTTTACGCCGGATGCCCTTCCTGACACAACCACAGACCACCGAGCAACCACAGCCCTCTGTGTGGAGTAGAGAGCTGATATCTAGGGTTCCCGGGGGAGCAGATGGTGTGGGTTAAGGGCCTTGCTCAAGGGCCCAGAGTGGGGCAGATGAGGGTGGAGACAGGTGTGACCGCTTCACTTATCCCACCCACATCTTTGATGTTGTCGGTACCGGGGCTTGAACCGGCGATCTTCCGATCACAAGCGCACCTTCTTAACCTCTGCGCCACCACTCCCCAATATCACCTACTACATACACAGAGGTAAAATAATGGTCATCAATGAAAGAGTTCAAGAAAGCAAGTCTATTCAAATAAATGTCTTAATTCTGGGGACACTCATATGGTGTGTAGACATTAATAATAGCTAATTCCTTTTTTTTCTCCAAATTTTAAATGTACACCAATACACCAGACAACGCCAGTTCTGATGACATTTAGAACTAGATCCAGCTTTTTATGCCATAGAATGGCTACTTCTCCTGCAATTCGTCCTCTCGCTATACCCATAGAAAGATCCACAGCAGATTCACCAGCTCCACAGAAACAGTCATTAATACAGTTCCAACTTCCCAAATCCTTTTTGATAAAAAAGTTTCTTGTAAACAAAGGATATCACATTTTTGCAACAGGCAAAAAATGGTGCAGTAAATAGCTCATAAACCACATGGCAGATTTTCTTTAAACCTACAGGAAGTAATTACTTGGTGGTCATTTACAAACTATTAGCTGTTGGAGTTATTTGAGATAAAATTCGATGTTTTATAAACGTAAATGTGTCGCGTTCGCTTCGTTGTTTTTCCGGGTACTTTTTAGCAAATAGCTCATGAACCGCACGGCAGATTTTCTTTAAACTTACAGAAAGTAATTACTTGGTGGTCATTTACAAACTATTAGCTGTTGGAGTTGTTTGAGCTAAAATTAGATTTATTTATAATTTATTTTCGCAGCGCGCGCGACCGTTTGGAAGACGTCAAAGCGAAACAATTTAAATCCAGCAGATTTGACCATTACGTGAATTTATTAAGGAACGGTTAAGCTAAGACACATCTTTGCTATAATTTTCAGCAGACAAATAATTGTTTTTACCGTGTTAATCTTGTTAAAAGTCCTTCCGTGCATGCTTCTGTGGCCGCCATTTTCAGCAGGACAAATGAGGCGCTGACGCGTCGCGTAGCGGTGACGCATAATAGATGCGACTTAAATAAAGGTGCGACCTGTATATGGATTTTTCCAATTAATTGCCAATAATTGGACAAAGTGACTTATAGAAAGGTGCGACTTATCAGGCAGAAAATACTGTACACATCAATGGTGTGATCCTCTGTCATCTAGATACAAGACAGTATCATTGTGTAGTGAACCAGACATTGTCTGATGTCACTCTCATCCTCTTCTGATGCCATTCGGCAAATCAGGAAGAGCCACGTTTTCTAGGTCAAATCAGCCTTAAAAGAGCTCGGACTTCTTTTTCCTTTAGTCTGTGGATGAAACTGAAATGTTAGTTTACATCTAAGAACTGTTTGACGTCTGTCTAAACACCAATGACTCGTCATTCAGTTGGGACTTCATAGCACTTGCTGGCTATGAGTCCGTTTGTGAGCTCTAAGCTCTATTTTATTGAAATTCCTTCAAGGAATTCCTCATCTTGAAACATCAACCAGATGACCGTTACTTCAGTGGGTCAAAGGCAGATGTGAGAAGCTACAATTTAAACAGACTGACCTCTCCGGACTTCAAGGATCGATCCATTCTTGGTAGACTGTCAAAGGTAACGAGTCGCTGATTGTTTACACACCGGACATACGGTACGTCCAGCTGGAGATCGCACGGGGAAACGTGTCATATTCTGGTTATCAACATTCAAGATAGTTCACCCCCTTTTTTACTCCATTTTACTCCTAAAACTTTTCTTTATCTCCTAAGCCAGTAAACTTTAAGTTTGTGCTAACAGAAAGTTTAATATAAAATATTTTACTTGTCTGTTGTATCTACATTCGGAATTTGTGTAATTTAATGATTCTGTTAAATAAATGGTCCAGTCCTACTGTACCAACATAAGTTTAACGTTTCCTGTGAATTACATCTGGTCAAGGTATAGAATTATTGGTATTAAGCTGAAAAAGAGAGAACTCGTTTAATTAATGATGTATATTTATGTCAGTCTAAACCCTGCCAATTTATACATCTAAAATATAGGTAAGTCAGTAAACTGACCCCATCCTATATTATTACAATTGCAGCATTGAAAATCCTACGTTTTCAAAACACACTACTTCAAACTGGACTCAACGATGGTTGAGCAAATACAGTATAAAAGCGTGAAAACAGAACTGAGACAACTAACAGAAAGTAAGTAACAAAACCACTAGTTTCTAGTGGGGGTGAGACATTGAACCCCATAGTTACTAGTGGGGATGAATTGAACCAACACTGCTAAAATTAACATCACCAATCAGCATGATCCCTAACCTTGTTGCGCTCCAAAATCCTGTAGTGATTTTTGAGCTAGACTGAAGTCCAAGTTGTTTTTAGGATCTATTTTGATCGTTGTCAGTTAACTGGTTGCTAAGTTCAGTTCTGCAGCCACATTTTGAAAAGGGATGCTCAAACACTGTTTATAACTACACCTTTTATGAGCTTGACTCCAGAACATTTACCAGAGAAACTACTTTTCTCATAAATTCGGACCAAAAATCGTGTAAAGATAACAGTTATTTCATCAATGGAGAATCACTCCCTATTATAGCATTCCAAAATCATTTATCTTTAAGTATTTTTGAATCATTATTGCTTATCACAATCAGTAGTCAAACATACAATTGTTTAGTTTAAAACTTTACGTTACATTTTTGATTATTTTTATTCAAGTTTGTTTTCATTCATTCATTCAATTCATTCAACCTTTATTTATACAGGCTATCCTCGTTGAGCCACGGGGACTCATTTACAAGAGGGACCTGTCTCACTCACACCTAGGGTCAATTTTAGAGTTACCAATCAACCTAACATGCATGTTTTTGGACTGTGGGAGGAAACCGGAGCACCCGGAGAAAACCCACGCATGCACGGAGAGAACATGCAAACTCCACCCAGAAAGGCCCCCGGACCGGCCGGGATGTGAACCTTGGACCTTCTCGCTGAGAGGCAGCAGCTCTACCAGTTGTGCCACCGTGCTGCCCAAGTTATTCAAGTTTGTTAAATGAAGTAAATGTTTAAGAACCATTTAAACATTTTAATCAAAGCTCTGTCCTCTTCATTTTCCTACTTTTACTATAAAAAATTGAAATGCATCAGTAATAACCTGTCTAAGGTTGCAATGTCATTTGGGTGGACCACCACCATGATGACAACTTGACATTCCTCCTGCTGATCCAGTCCTTGGTATGTCATGTTTCTGCTCCTGTTTGCCATAGTTCTGTTCCACTTGCCTTTGTTTATGTTGCCTGTCACCCTTCTGCTGCTCAAACCTGCTTCCTTGTTATCCTTGCCACGCCTCCTTGTTACCTGCTGCAATTTAGATGTTTAATGTTTAGATGGTTACTGTTGCACCGAGGGACTGAGAGAAACGCAATTTCAATCCTGTGTATGTCCTGTACATATTGCAGTTCTGACAATAAAGTTGACTTTGAATTACTCTTCATGCCCTCCACCTGCTCACAGCTCTATTTAAACCACAGTTCTTCAGTCATCCAGTGCCATTGAAAGCCTCACAACCACGTAAATTCTCCAGCATTTCTCATCCCAAGTTTCCTTGTTTATGACCACAGCTTCGTTTTTGACTCCTCATCTTGTCTTTGCCCTGCAGCTTACACGGTTTGACCTTGCTCCTCTCTCTGACCACATCTACAGATTCTCCTTTTTGCATTTTTTGCCTGCTCAAACTCACCTGGCTCTCGACCCCTGCTACATCCCTGGATTCTGTTTCCTGCCCAGCCCTCCAACGCTCTCTGCCTCAGCCCTGCACACCACCTCTCTCAGCCCACAGAATCTCTTTGCAGTCACTAACCTGTCTGTCTCCATAGATTGGACCAGTACTGAGGCCCTGATCCACCAGACGCCGCCTTTTGAGCAATAAACCTTTTTTAATATACTTTTCTGAGTCTGGTGTTGTGCTGATCCATACTAACCTGTTACAGATTAATCTGGCCATATGGATCCAGCACCGACTCAGGATTGGCGTTCTGGTATTGAGGAAGCTATTATTAGACTTGAGTCTAACGTTCAGGATTTGGTGTGCGGCCTTAAAGCTCTCTCTCAAACTGTCTCTACACAGAACCCTGATCCTGTTGTTGTTCAGACTCCTGCGCCCACCATCAAAGTCAAAGTCAAAGTCAACTTTATTGTCAGATCTGCAATATGTACTGTACAGGACATACCCAGGACCGAAATTGGAACCATGGAACCTCGTCTGAAACCTCTCGGACGTTTCCGGGGCGATCCTGATCAGTGCCGACCTTTCCTGACTCAATGTGAATCCTCTTTCAACTACAACCCTCTTCGTTTCCCACTGAGAGCCCGGGTTGCTTTTGTTGTCTCACAGCTGTCAGGTAAGGCTAAGGGCCAGTTTACACGGCGCGTATTTTGAGTGTAACCGCTACTTTCTCTTTGCGACTTTGCTTATCGCCTACACGACGCTGCTGGCCCCCCTCGATGACACCGATACTTTTCTGACCCTGCTCTCAAGGTGGAACTTTTTCGCTGACCCCCCGCTGATAATGTAAACATCTCCCGTGGAGCTTTTGTGTCAACCACATGCGCGCAGCCCGCATGCGCGTGGACAGTCTGACATTTCACGTGTCACGTTGCAAAATATAACAGTTTAACAATAATAAACAGTATTTATGTTGGCGTGGGAGATGTAAATTTATCTGAACTACAGTATCTATCTGGACTCGTTACATTTTTTAAACAGTGCGTAACGTGCTGTGAAAATGAAGACACCAGGTTTTATTATTTATTTATTTATTCAGCACCAAAGTTTAAACACAAACACTGAGAATTAAACTGAACACACTATTAAAACACGTGAACCGAACTGTAACTACGTTAATGAACTGGACTCTTGCTGTGTGTTCATCTGGACCCATCAGAACCGCCGAACCGTCTGCCTGCTGGAACGACAGCTTCTCCACCTGGCAGAAATAAATAAATAAATAAATAAAAACTCAGTTGTTGTGTGATCAAAGTAAACACAAGCAAACATTATATTAAGAACGTTGATTTACCTGCTGTAAGTCAGCTGTTTATCACGCTGGAAAGTCCGGTTCTGGTCCACAGTCCACTCAGCGGTTCTGGTCCACAGGCTCAGCGTGTGGTGTGCAGCTTGTTAGATGAAGCGGGTCCCACTGACTCAAATCTGTTGACTCTTATCCAAATTCCAGCTTTAACTTGTTGTTAACTTGTTGACAACAACTTGTAGTTAGCTGATTTTAGCCAGAGAGGAAAACAGACGAGGCAGCTGCTCTGTTTACCTCAGGCAGCGCATGCGCAGTAGTGAAGGTTCCAAAAATCACAGCGCCATCTAATGGCCCAGCATGGTAACTACAGTGAAATCATGAGGACGGGGGGTGGAGGGGGAGAGAGTCGTATCCACAGAATTCGACAGTGTCAACGCAAAACTTTTCACCTAATTAACATACCCAAAACATCCGTTTCCCCCACACAGTGTCCGTGTAAACAGGGCCTAAGTCATGGGGCACTTCTGAGTGGCAGAGGAATTCCAACAGCACTCAGTTTTTCTGCCTTTTCTAAAGAACAATAGCAAGTTTTTGACCCAGTTTTGCCCGAAAGGGAGGCAAGTCGTAAGCTCCTCACCATAAAGCAAGGCAAAAGACACGTAACAGATTTCATCATTGACTTTCATGCTGTGGCTTCTGATAGTTGCTGGAACAATGGAGCCCTAACCAATGCATTTTTTCAAGGTCTTTCTGATGACATTAAGGACCACCTTGCTACCCAGGAATATCCCGGGTCTCTCCAAGCTCTGGAGGACTTGGCCACTCAAGTGGACCTTTGACTCATGGAGAGAGAACGCCAGAGGGAGACCAGACCCACAAGAACCACCAAGTCCTAGGGTGAGTCCAGAACCTTCCCACCATTCAAACCAGCCGCCCCCCAGTAACATCCCACTGAAGGACGAACCCATGCAGCTAGACAGAAGTCGCCTTACCCCCCACCCCAAGAGAGGGACCAGAGAAGGAGATTAAGGCCCTGTTTACACGGACACGGTGGGGGGAAACAGAGGTTTTGGGTATGTTAATTAGAGGAAAAAGATCCTCGGTGACACGGACAAAGTCTCTGTTTACACACAACCGCTGGTTTCTCATGAATCCGTTGTAGCTACCATGCCGAGTCATTAGATGGTGCTGTGACTTTTGGCCATTCACCTAATGTGCATGCGTGCTGCCACTGTGCTCTTTTCCTCTGTGCTAAAAGTTCAGCTAACAACAATTTAACAACAATTTAAAGCTGGATTTTGGCTAAGAGTCGACAGATTTGAGGCCAAGCGGGACCCACTTCGGGCCAGTTTACACGGCGCGTATTTTGAGTGTAACCGCTACTTTTTCTTTGCGACTTTGCTTATCGCCTACACGACGCTGCTGGCCCCCCTCGATGACACCGATACTTTTCTGACCCTGCTCTCAAGGTGGAACTTTTTCGCTGACCCCCCGCTGATAATGTAAACATCTCCCGTGGAGCTTTTGTGTCAACCACATGCGCGCAGCCCGCATGCGCGTGGACAGTCTGACATTTCACGTGTCACGTTGCAAAATATAACAGTTTAACAATAATAAACAGTATTTATGTTGGCGTGGGAGATGTAAATTTATCTGAACTACAGTATCTATCTGGACTCGTTACATTTTTTAAACAGTGCGTAACGTGCTGTGAAAATGAAGACAGCAGGTTTATTTTTTATTTATTTATTTATTTATTCAGCACCAAAGTTTAAACACAAACACTGAGAATTAAACTGAACACACTATTAAAACACGTGAACCGAACTGTAACTATGTTAATGAACTGGACTCGTGCTGTGTGTTCATCTGGACCCATCAGAACCGCCGAACCGTCTGCCTGCTGGAGCGACAGCTTCTCCACCTGGCAGAAATAAATAAATAAATAAATAAAAACTCAGTTGTTGTGTGATCAAAGTAAACACAAGCAAACATTATATTAAGAACGTTGATTTACCTGCTGTAAGTCAGCTGTTTATCACGGAGTAATGTCCGGTTCTGGTCCACAGTCCACTCAGCGGTTCTGGTTCTGGTCCACAGGCTCAGCGTGTGTGGTGTGCAGCTTGTTAGATGAAGCGGGTCCCACTGACTCAAATCTGTTGACTCTTATCCAAATTCCAGCTTTAACTTGTTGTTAACTTGTTGACAACAACTTGTAGTTAGCTGATTTTAGCCAGAGGAAAACAGACAAAGCAGCTGGTCTGTTTACCTCAGGCAGCGCATGCGCAGTAGTGAAGGTTCCAAAAATCACAGCGCCATCTAATGGCCCAGCATGGTAACTACAATGAAATCATGAGGACGGGGGGTGGAGGGGGAGAGAGTCGTATCCACAGAATTCGACCGTGTCAATGCAAAACTTTTCACCTAATTAACATACCCAAAACATCCGTTTCCCCCACACAGTGTCCGTGTAAACAGGGCCTTCATCTAACAAGCTCCACACCAGACGCTAAGTGGACTGTGGACCAGAACCGAGTTAACGAGGATGATGTCGGACTGTAGTCCGTGTAAATCAGCTGATTTACAGCAGGTAAATCAACGTTCTTAATAATGTTTGCTTGTGTTTACTTCAATCACACAACAACCAACTGAGATCATTTTTATTTTTTTCCTGCGAGGTTGAGGAGCTGTTGTTCCAATAAACGGACCAGTTCGGATGTGACCAAAATGAAAACACAGCAGAGTCCAGTTCTTTAACGTAGCTAAAGTTCGGTTAACGTTTTTTAATAGTGTTCAATTTAATTATCAGTGTTTGTGACATACAGTTTGTGGTGTTGAATAAATAAATACAAAATAAACCTTGCGTCTTCATTTTCAACTTTAATAACACGCAGCATGTTAGGCATCATTTAAATGATGTAACGAGCCCAGACAGCTTCATTTGGCTCAGTTAACTTTATATATCTCCCACGCTAACATAAATAATGTTTATTATTATTAAACTGTTATTATTTTAACACATTTAGTATGTTATAGTGCAGCTTGACACGTGAAATCTCCGCCTGCCTCGTTCAATAAACAGTGATATTAGAACTGGATCAGACTGGAGTCTCTTCCAACACAGATGTTGGTCACAGCAGCTTCATTCAGGCATAGATTAATTAAATATGAGACTCAAAATATACAGTATTCCATCAGTCGAGTTCAGAAAGCTGTGTGTCTCCACCACCATGTTATGCCGGCTGTCCGCGCGTGCGTTCTGCACATGTGTTCAAACAAAAGCTCAGCAGGAGATGTTTATGTTATCAACGGGGGGTCAGCAAAAAAGCTCCACTCAGGCCCTGTTTACACGGACACTGTGGGGGGGAAACGGAACTTTTGGGTATGTTAATTAGGTGAAAAGTTTTGCGTTGACATGGGCGAATTCTGTGGATACGACTCTCTCCCCCCCCACCCCCCGTCCTCATGACTTCACTGTAGTTACCATGCTGGGCCATTAGATGGCGCTGTGATTTTTGGAACCTTCACTACTGCGCATGCGTGCTGCCTGAGGTAAACAGAGCAGACGAGGCAGCCTGTTTTCCTCTCTGGCTAAAAGTTCAGCTAACTACAAGTTGTTGTCAACAAGTTAACAACAAGTTAAAGCTGGAATTTGGATAAGAGTCAACAGATTTGACACCAAGTGGGACCGCTTCATCTAACAAGCTGCACACCAGTTGCTGACTGGACCGGAACCGCGTCAACATGTCTGACTTTAGTCCGTGAGAATCAGCTGATTTCCAGCAGCGCTACAAGGTAAACAATGTTCTTAATAATGTTTCCTTGTGTTTAGTTCGATCACAGAACAACCAACTGAGGTTTTATTTTTATTTTTTTCCTGCGAGGTCGAAGCTGTTCCACGAAGCGGACCGGCGGTTCGGATGTGGGTCCAGTTTCCACCAGGATGAAAACAACAGAGTCCAGTTCATTAAAGTTCGGTTAACGTGTTTTTAAAAGTGTTCAATTTAATTCTCAGTGTTTGTGACATGAGTTTGTGGTGTTGAATAAATAAATAAATTAAAAATCAACCTGGTGTCTTCATTTTCAGCAGCATGTTAGGCATGACGTAACGAGTCCAGATAGCTTCATTTAGCTCAGATAAATTTAAATATCTCCCACGCTAACATAAATACTGTTTATTATTGTTAAACTGTTAATATATAGCACATTTAGTATGTTATAGTGCAGCGTGACACGTGAAATGTCCGACTGCCTCGTTAACAGCGACAACTGGATCCAGGCAGCTGGCTCTCTTCCAACACAGATGCAGGTAAGGTGTAGAATAATTAAATATGAGAATCAAAATATATTCCATCAGCTATAGTTCAGAAAGTGGTGCGTGTGTCCACTGTCCAGTCCACCGCCATTGTTAAAATGCCGGCTGTCTGCGCGTGCGTGCTGCGTGCATGTGTTCAAACAAAAGCTCCACGGGAGATGTTTACATTATCAACGGGGGGTCAGCGAAAAAGATCCACTCTGGAGGCTGGGTTCAAAAACCATCGGAGTCAAAGCCCCCCTCTTTGTGGACTCGTGTAGGCGATAAGCAAAGACGCAGAGAGAAAGGAGCGGTTCCACTCAAAATACGTGCCGTGTAAACAGGGCCTGAGAGGTGGATTCAGAAACCTTCTGATTCAAAGAGGGGGCCAGTGGTGTCGTGTAAACGATCAGCAGAACCGCAGAGAAGGAGCGGCTTCACTCAAAATATTTGCCGTGTAAACGCCCCTAAGACTTTGTTTCTACTGCAGAGATGACAACCACAATTGCCAAATGCCCATTAAAAGACCAGACTCAGCAGGGGAGAGGGGACACCTGAGTCCTATCAGAGACCTGGAGATCTGTGCACACTGGGGGGTGGGGGAGGGCCAGAGGCGAGTCCTGAAATGCTGACAGAATGTTTATTCAGCTGGCCTCCTCTGAAAAGTCTGTGGAATTCCTCAGCAGAAGGGTTAGGAGGGGTGAGAGCGTTAAGTTTACAAAACTTCAGCAGGCGTGTTGAGATAAGACGGCCTGTCAAGGCCAGTCAGTGAGCCAAATTTCAGATAAACACGATTTTTTTGGGAACAGGCAGAACTTTAATGATATCTACCCTCAGGCTGTGTCGGTCCACTCGCTTCCGAAATGTCCAAATTAAAATGACCAAACAAATGGAACGAGCCTCAGAAAATCCCCGAGATGTAATCCATTCATCCAAAAGTCTGCTTCTCGAGACATGAACCAAGCCATCATGTAAGACAGGCAGCCTGACCAGGTCCAGATTAGCCACCGACGTCTTCCTTGTGTGCTGATAGACCAGGAACCAGCCGAATCCAAAAAGCAGGAACCAGTTATCATAAATCCAATTATATATGTGTCCTTAAGGTCCACAGATGACAGCAGAGATAGACACATCATCAAGTCTTCAAGTCGATGAGATATCCAGCTGTGTGCATGTCAACAGGGCAAATTGGCTCGCCTACAGCCTGTCTTCTTGTTGAAGAAATGTTATCAGTTGTGTTGAGACCAACTGACCAAATTGAAGTCCATAGTTATGATTCAGAAGATTTTGTAGAAGAGAGGCTCTCAGACAGTTTGACAGACAAGACAAAGCAAAAGCAAGCGGAGACCGAGAGGAGACGTCCGCCCTTGAGAAGAGCAAGTGTTGAATGAATTATTATTCTACACATGAAAAGCGTATCTTTTTCAACTTTAATGCGGCCCGAACTGCAACATGGACCCCCACAAAAGTTATATGAAAACGGCCAGCCCGGCTCCGGGAAGTGTGCTATTACTTTTAATGACATTTGCAGTTACCATGGCAACATATTTTGCTAACTATGCCAAATTTTCCATAGGAAATGAAAAGGAGAAAACTCCACAGAAACAGAGTATGGAGCCATTTCGGTTCAACAAGCAAGGAAGACACCTATTATTACCTATTATTATTAATATAATTAGTAATAATAATAATAAACATTAATTATCAATGTTAATAATTATCGATTTTAATATTAATGATTATTAATATTTATAATTAATAGTTTTAATTAATATTTGATAGTAATATTAATTATCATTATTATCAATGTTGATTATTAATAATTAATATTTATTAGGGCAGCACGGTGGCACAACTGGTAGAGCTGCTGCCTCTCAGCGAGCAGGTCCCCGGTTCAAATCCCGGTCCGGGGGCCTTTCTGGGTGGAGTTTGCATGTTCTCTCCGTGCATGCGTGGGTTTTCTCCGAGTGCTCTGGTTTCCTCCCACAGACCAAAAACATGCATGTTAGACTGATTGGTAACTCTAAAATTGACCCTGGATGTGAGTGAAACAGGTCCCTCTTGTAAATGAGTCCCTGTGGCTCAATGAGGCTAGCCTGTGTAAATAAAGGTTGAATGAATGAATGAATTAACAAATTGACAATATATTAATACTTATTAATATTAATAATTTGCATTGATTATTAATATGTATAATCATTAATAATAATATGTATTATTAATAATAATTTATTAATATAAATAGGCAGTCCCCATCAAAGTTTCTCCAGGACGTTTCTAGTACCGTAATATTGTTTATAATCATTAACAAATTACCAAAATTTAAGTGCATGCTTTATTTCTGTAGTAATGAAGAGTTGTGTAAATAAAAAACCATCACTAGATGTCTGGCAAAAAACAAAAACAAAATTTATTTACAATCTATTGGACGCTGAATATTTCCAGACGTCCCAGATGGGCGGTGCTCTGGCGCCCCCTGCAGGTGAACCGCTCCTGGCGGAAAGGAAGGGGATGGGAAGGATGCACGGTCTCACAGGACGTTCTGGACCTTGGATGAACACTACAACACAGATTAATAGACAAGATTAAAAAGTTAGCCTTTAAATATCCTGATGCAGGCTCAATAATCCAGGTAGTGTCGTGGAACTTTAACAAACAGTGAGAGATAAGTTGCTGAGAATGAATAAGAGATCAGATCTGATCTATCACTTGTTTTATTTTATTTATTTTTTAAGCAAGCCTAATCTGCATCCACATGATTTTATCTTTGATCTTAGTCGATATTATTATTGATTTTATTTGATTTTATCACTTGTTTTATTTTAATATTTGCTTTGTTGCACTTTGTAGCACTTTGAGATTTTTATTAATGAAAAGTGCATTATAAATGGAATTCATTATTATTATTATTATTATTATCTTGTAATTGTCTTTATTCAGAGGCTTCAAAGATGACAAGCGTCCGAAGGCTCTGTCTCTCTCTGCAGTCAAGAGATGAGCCCTGAACAAAATTGATTAGGTACTCAGTCACAATAAACATGCCTACACATTTCCTAATGCAGAATTATCAGAGAAGGCAGGATGTTCACACAGGTGGTGTTTCCTCAGATAAGGTCAGGTGTTGGACTTGAGTTCAGGGCCAGGAAACAACCAAGTCAGCATCGTTAACAAGTACATTTCAGAACAGGACAGGACCACACAGTGAGAGGAGAGCTTTTCATAAGACTGGACTCTCAGGCTGCACATGCAATGTGGTGCTCAGATTATATTCACTATCAAAGTTTGCTTACTGCAATAGACACATTTAATTTCCATTACTGTAGAAAAATCTAAAAAAGTTAAGTCTGGTCCTCTGGACATTCAGTCTCAGTCTGAAGAAGTCTTTCAGATGAAAGACTAAATGTTTCTACTTTTTTTTTTTTAATGTCCAGAGGACCAGACTTCATTTTTTTAGATTAGCCTTTAAATATGTGAATTAGGCTTAAAGCTCAGAATGAACACAGTAGTGGTGGTTTGCACAAAGTACATAGAAAGGACCCAGTGGGAAAGTATTTAACATAGGTGGTAGATTAACAAGATTACATTTCATGTTACACTTTAATACAGGGCAGGAAACTTTACCTCTTGCTTCATTTGATATATATCATGTCTTACCTCCTCAAAGATTTTCTGATGTTCATCCTTGTTTGTTCTCTTGATCTGTAGAAACAAAATGAAAAAGACATGAGACATAAATTATTTCATATTTTTCAAGGTGTCCTGGGAACCTTAAAAATATTACACTGATGCTGAATGCTGTTCTTTAAAAAAAAAGAAGATAAAATCATAATGCATTCACAAACCTTTTTTAATGGAGAATTTAAGAAAAAAATAAAATTTCCTACATGAAATGTATTAAACTTAAAACAAGGAAATGAAGGATTTACCCTGATGATGAGCAAAGCACTGACAGGTTTGTGGTCACTCATCTTAAGACTCATATGGCTCCTGTAGTGCTCTTGTTTGACGTCTTCTCCTCTCCACAAAACGCGGTCGCACCAGGCAGGTACACGGCACTTTTCACTAAATGTGGAGGAATAAATAAAAAAAGATATTCATGAATTTAATCTTTTAGTTGCAGTAGTAAAATGCACAAATATAGAATTGAATCTTCCTCAGAGGTATTATCTACACACTTGTTAGTGATTAAAGGACATTCAGTTCTGAGAAACATATCAAAGGTTCAAGGTGACTGTTGTCATTCTCATCACATGTGGTACATGAGGTGGAATGAAACTGTGTACTCAAGGTCTCAGTTACACCCAAAAATAGCAATACTGTAAACTATAAAAAAAAGAAACAGTATACAAGGATTTAAAATATGAGCTAAACAATATATTATAATATGGTGTATGAAACAGCAGCCTGTACATATGTAAACATGTAAACAAAAACAAAAAAACATCACTACCTGAAGGCCACATAGATTGTTTTGTTAATGTTTATTAACAAAACAACACAGAGACAAACTAATACCTCTGACACCAGAGCAAAGATTATTGTATTTTATGAATAAAGTAGTGCAATATACACTTTTCTTGCATGTTTTACCTATGAATGCAAAGATGGCTTGTTATTTACCAAGATGGCTGCAAGTGCATGTCAGCATGTGTTTTTCATTCTGTCTTGACAGTTTTTAATAGTTTCAAAGTATTTTATAGAATTTAAGGAGCTGAAAGCGGGTGTTATCACAGTGACATTTTTATCCTACTCTGGTGTGATATCATTTTAAATTTTGACCCATCTGTTGGTCCTGGATGTTGGGCTGGACCCTTCTGGGAGTTGTGTCGGAGGCTGCTTGCTAGTTGTCAGCTGATCTTGAGTCTTCGTGGAGCTCCTGCCTCTTGACACATCCGAGGCTGCTGTTGCCTGGTGGCTCTGTTGAAGTGATTTGCTGGGAGCAGCTTGCTGGCCCTTGACTTTGAACTGGCTGTGGAGCCATGCCGGACTGCCTGCTGTTGGAGCTGTTGGTTGTCGGAGTCAATTCAGGCCACTGGCCACCGAGTCCCATCCGAGCTGCGAGACACTTGAACCTGCTGCTCCATTGGATCCCAGCAGACTGCTGGCCGACAGCGTCGTTGGTCATGGCTGGAGTCTGCTCGGAGCGCTCTCTGGATCCATCTGAACTGCGGGACACCGGAGCCCGCTGTGCCGCCAGATCCCAGCAGACTGCTGGCCGACAGCGTCGTTGGTCATGGCTGGAGTCTGCTCGGAGCGCTCTCTGGATCCATCTGAACTGCGGGACACCGGAGCCCGCTGTGCCACCAGATCCCAGCAGACTGCTGGCCGACAGCGTCGTTGGTCATCGCTGAAATTCACAGCCTGAGCCCGCTGGCTGTTGAAACCTGCAGGTTGTAAAACCTCCCAGTCACCGGCCGTCAGATCCTATCAACCTCCCACTGTCATATGGTGTCTTAAAACAATTCTTATTTACTTATTTTTATTTTATAATTGAATAACTTTATTTTTTAATCTTTGAATCACCTGACTGCTCCACTGGCCAGTTTATCCACGGACCTCTGATAGTGAAGCTTCTCTTTAAAGTACTACTTTTATGTTTCTTTGCTTCAAGTGGGTCAGTACTTTAGGAGTACAGAAATGGGGCACATAGTCATGCCCCCCATCCAGCCTTGGATTTTTACAGGACAGGAACTTCCATCTGGTTTATGTTTATGTTTATGTTTATGTTTATGTTTATTAAATTTGTTCATTTTTTTACAAAAGAAACACAATACAAGACAATCCCATTAATGATACGTACACAATGTAAAAAAATGAAAGGAAGCAGAAAGAAGAATAAATCTTATTATATCTGCCCCTTTTTTCAAACAATCAGATTAAACAATAATAATATTTCACCAGTAGTACAAAATGACTAACTCTTTCTAATTTTCTAATACTAATACGTAACTAATAATCGATACAAAACACATTAATAATATTTCACCAGTAGTACAAAATGACTAATTCTTTCTAATTTTCTAATACTAATACATAATTAAAAATTGATACAAAGCACATTAATAATCTTCCACCAGTAGTACAAAATGACTAACTCTTTCTAATTTTCTAATACTAATACATAACTAATAAATAATACAATACACATTATGCTAATTCATATATATTTTTTCAACAAATTCCTTTTGATCATTTTCTTAAATGTAAACAGTGACTTGGCATTTTTAACTACATTCTCCAAGCCATTCCATAATCTAATTCCCTGGATTGAGGTAGAACGTCCCTTCAAGCTAGTTCTGAATTGTGGTTTTACAAACATCTCTGTCCCCTTAAGATTATAACAACTTTGTCTTTTAACAAAGTGCATTTGGATATTTAAAGGTAATTTGTTGTTCTGAGCCCTATACATAATTGATAAAATATTATAATCAACCAAATCATGGAACTTCAATAATTTCAGTTGATAAAATAATGTACTGGATGGATGACAGTAATGTTTTCTAGTGATAATTCTTACAGCTCTTTTCTGTAATACAAAAATAGGCTTTGTGACTTCCATCTGGTCATTCTCTGTTGACAGTTTGATCCTATCACAGATGTCCTCCTGGTGGCCGGGATTAAATCACCAAACTCTTGTTCATCTAATGTGTACATCTGTCTTGTAAAGCAGTTTTATACACACAGAAATTTATCTTATAGATTTGTCAATTTCAAACCTAAACGCTAAGGAGTCCATTTCTAATGTGAATACAAAGTACTAAATTCTTCTTCTACTATCAGGAAATGTTCAACCTAATCCAGGCTCTTCTCTGAATAATATTGATATTCCTGAAAAAATTAGGGAGAGATCTGGTCTTGGCATTTTACATTTTAAAGTCCGAAGCCTGTTTCGTAAAATTGATCTTGTTAAAATTTGGGTACAAGGAACAAAACCTGACATCCTTGTGTTGTCTGAAACATGGTTGAATACATCTGTTTCAGATCTGGATATTTATTTTAAGAGTATAATGTTTTCCGCAGTGATTGTCCCAGGAAAGGAGGAGGTTCAGTTGTCTATATGAAAAGCAGCTTTCATGTGACTAAACAGTTTGAATTTATGGCAGCTACCATACCATTTTATTTATAGAGCACTTAAAACAGCGACAAGGCCAATCAAAGTGCAGTACAAACCAACAACAGGCAACACATAGGCAAGGCAACATACAAAATGAAGTAAAAAACAGAATATAGACATAAAATCGTCATAGATAATAAATACTGTATAACGACCAAACACAGTTAAACCAATTTCAGCTAAATCAGTCTCTCACTGCAAGCTGAGGGAGGCCTAGAACAACCCATGACTGAGACTCTTTAAATAATCCTATGTCAGGGTTAGAGAAACGCAGATCACAGCTAATTTTTAGAAACAAATTTCTCCCTTACAGCTAGGAAGCTTTTGATCACAGCTAAATTTTTGCCAATGTTTGACTATGGCAATGTTTTCTATATGTGTGCTTCAACAACTGTCTACAGTCCTTGAATCCAGTGTACCATTGTGCATTAAGATTTATTACTGCTTGTAGCTATCTTACTCATCACTGTGATCTCTATTTTAAAACCATGTCTTCCCTGTATAACAGGCGACATGTGCATTGGATGACTTTGGTTTAGAAGTCTCTTATTGGCTTGCTTCTGCATGATTTATGTATTTTGAAGAATGGACAGTAGTTATGCCTTACACTCTGAGGACTGTTTGCATCTTCATGTTCCTCGTGTGCAAACAGAAAAGAGCAGGAAAGCTTTTAGCTTCTCTGCCCCCTCAGCTTGGAATGCCTTGCAAGCTGAATTAAAACTGTCAGAACTGGGTTGCATACAAGATTTCTAGCCAACAGTTAATTTTCTATATTTGTCTCTGGATGGACTTTTATAACCAAAATACAGTGTATAAAATTAGCAATACTAATAATATAATAAATAATCACTATCAAGTTATCAATAATCAGTATCAAGTTCTACGATGAAGTTAAACTCAAAGCAGTGTGCTCCTCAAATAAATAGTGTTAAATTATTATTATTATAAAATTTCTGTTAACTTGTTATTTTATATATGAATGTTTCTGTTCAGTGTGACTTGACGCTATAGTAATAAACTGAATTGAATTAAATCAAGTACTGTACTTAAATACAAGTTAAAATAAAAACGTAAAATTTACAAGACCTAAACAAAGATAAACATGGGGGGGGGGGGTGCAGTGATTACCTGGTATCCCAGTTATCAGTGCCAGGATCATATTTGAAGGTTGGTTGGAACTTAATTTCTCCTTCATAAAAACCGTCAAACACTGTCTGCTTGTACTTTTGCATCTTGAGCTGAGGATCACATGCAGCTGATAAATATCACCAGTCATATACACATAATAAGAAATACTCAAGCAAAATAAAAATCAAACCCACCTGATCAAAACAGTTCAGCAACTTAAATTCTTTATTGCTGATTAATTCCTTGACAGTCTCGATGTCAAGGTCAGCAATTCGATAATTTAAATCTCCAACCCACACAACAACACTAATCAAGAAATCAAAAAGGCACATGTATAAACAGAACTGGATTAAATAATGTCTCAAATGAATAACAGGTAAGTAAATGCAGCATCACATGTAGCATTTTAATTCTAAACATTATTTTGAACACTGTGGCAGCCAGTATCTTTTCTGGGTTAAAGATTCATTGTATGTATGATTAATTCTTCGTCCTGGGTGCAGCTTATATTTTCCATTTAATGCAGCAAAATCTATCATTTTACTGTACATACACCTTTACAACATTTTCAATCTGGTTTAACTGACCACTGGTCTTTGGGCATGTCCAACTGGGAGGAGACCCCGGGGAAGACCCAGGACACACTAGAGAGATATGTCTCTCGGTTGGACTGAGAATGCTTTGGAATCCTCCCAGAAGCGCTAGAAGAAGTGGTTGTGGAAAGAGATGTCTGGACCTCCCTGCTCAAGCTGCTGCCCCCGCAACCCCATTTCAGAACAAGCAGACGATAATGGATGGATGGATGGATGGATGTTTCTGACTGTTTATGTTATTTCTGAGTGGGAAAATGGGTTTGTCACATTTTCCCGTTCTGGTTTAGTTTGACATTTATGTTAAAGTCTGTTATTGGCTGTAAGGGGAGTGGTGGTGCAGAGGTTAGAGAAGGTGGGCCTGTGAGCAGAAGATCACCGGTTCAAGCCCCGCTACTGACAACATCAAAAATGTGGGTGGGGTAGGTGAAGCACCCACACCTGCCCCCACTCTCATTCACCCCACCCTTGGCCCTTGAGCAAGGCCCTTAACCCCCCAACATCTGCTCCCCCTGGTGTCCTAGATGGCAGCTCTCTGCTCCACACAGAGGGCTGTGGTAGCTCGGTGGTCTGTGGTTGCATCAGGAAGGGCATCCGGCATAAAAATAACTGCAAGTCTTCGTGCAAATTAGTTCACTGTGGCGACCCCTAATGCAGGGAGCAGCCGAGAGAAAATAAAAATAAAAGTTGGCTGTAAACTTACGAGTCAGGGAGTGTTTGTGGTAGGTATGAGGAGAAAAGCACTGCAAGTATGATGTCACCAAGCGCCACTTGGTGACATCACCACCTTAGCTTTGATTAAGATAGCCTAGCATTGCTCCTTCCAGTCCCATGTCATTCTCCTGTACAATTTTAGTTGGGAACTGTCTTTAAAAGGATTAGTGGATACATTTAACAAATTTAAATTGAACAGAAGCAAATTCTGCTAAGGGTTTTCAAAGTTAGCAAAAACACTATTCCTCTAAATGGAAACGTAGTTCCGCCATTGAGCTTTTTTGTTAAAGGTCACAAAAAAAAGAAACAGCTTACAAGTTACAAGTTATATTAACCAGCTCCAGAGTGCAACTAGAATAAAGATGAAGTGGTACTTGTGCTCCATGATGGTGAGTGGGGGCAGGCTATGATCCACTTGAGGAAACAGGAGCCGACTGCAGATCTCCTTGTAGTCCTGGTTCCTCCTCTCCAGTCCTTCAACATGGGCAGCCAGGTGGGAATTGACCACGCAGATGTTTGTGTCGTGGAACCGAAAACGAATTCCAACGGCACCTTTGTTTCCCTAAAACAAGTTGACAAAAATCCAGTTAATCTAATACTGCAGGCCAACAAATGGTAAGAATTGCATGACAGTAAGAGTTACTTTAAATGTGCATTTTTTAAGTTATCTAAATTTTTGCAAAGTCTTCAACTACCAAAATCAAAATCTTGTCATTTATCATCAGTCAGATGCTCTATGCTGCAGGAACAGTTAAGCAATCATAGTCAGATGCAAACTGAAAACAGCCTGTCTTACAACACTGCAGTAACATGTACAAATATATTCAGTTCAATTCAATTTATTTATATAGCGCAAAGTCACAACAGAAGTCGTTTCAGGACACTGAACAGAAACATTCATATTTATTCATAATAATTTAACATTATTTATCTGAGGAGCAGACTGCTTTGAGTTTAACTCCATCACAGAACTCTCATCTTGAACAAGCATGCAGTGATTACCTGCTGTCCCAGTTATCAGTGCCAGGCTCGTATTTGAAGGTTGGTTGGAACTTAATTTCTCCTTCATAAAAACCGTCAAACACTGTCTGCTTGTACTTTTGCATCTTAAGCTGAGGATCACATGCAGCTGATAAATATCACCAGTCATATACACATAATAAGAAATACTCAAGCAAAATAAAAATCAAACCCACCTGATCAAAACAGTTCAGCAACTTAAATTCTTTATTGCTGATTAATTCCTTGACAGTCTCGATGTCAAGGTCAGCAATTCGATAATTTAAATCTCCAACCCACACAACAGCACTAATCAAGAAATCAAAAAGGCACATGTATAAACAGAACTGGATTAAATAATGTCTCAAATGAATAACAGGTAAGTAAATGCAGCATCACATGTAGCATTTTAATTCTAAACATTATTTTGAACACTGTGGCAGCCAGTATCTTTTCTGGGTTAAAGATTCATTGTATGTATGATTAATTCTTCGTCCTGGGTGCAGCTTATATTTTCCATTTAATGCAGCAAAATCTATCATTTTACTGTACATACACCTTTACAACATTTTCAATCTGGTTTAACTGACCACTGGTCTTTGGGCATGTCCAACTGGGAGGAGACCCCGGGGAAGACCCAGGACACACTAGAGAGATATGTCTCTCGGTTGGACTGAGAATGCTTTGGAATCCTCCCAGAAGCGCTAGAAGAGGTGGTTGTGGAAAGAGTTGTCTGGACCTCCCTGCTCAAGCTGCTGCCCCCGCAACCCCATTTCAGAACAAGCAGACGATAATGGATGGATGGATGTTCCTGACTGTTTATGTTATTTCTGAGTGGGAAAATGGGTTTGTCACATTTTCCCGTTCTGGTTTAGTTTGACATTTATGTTAAAGTCTGTTATTGGCTGTAAGGGGAGTGGTGGTGCAGAGGTTAGAGAAGGTGGGCCTGTGAGCAGAAGATCACCGGTTCAAGCCCCGCTACTGACAACATAAAAAATGTGGGTGGGGTAGGTGAAGCACCCACACCTGCCCCCACTCTCATTCACCCCACCCTTGGCCCTTGAGCAAGGCCCTTAACCCCCCAACATCTGCTCCCCCTGGTGTCCTAGATGGCAGCTCTCTGCTCCACACAGAGGGCTGTGGTAGCTCGGTGGTCTGTGGTTGCATCAGGAAGGGCATCCGGCATAAAAATAACTGCAAGTCTTCGTGCAAATTAGTTCACTGTGGCGACCCCTAATGCAGGGAGCAGCCGAGAGAAAATAAAAATAAAAGTTGGCTGTAAACTTACGAGTCAGGGAGTGTTTGTGGTAGGTATGAGGAGAAAAGCACTGCAAGTATGATGTCACCAAGCGCCACTTGGTGACATCACCACCTTAGCTTTGATTAAGATAGCATAGCATTGCTCCTTCCAGTCCCATGTCATTCTCCTGTACAATTTTAGTTGGGAACTGTCTTTAAAAGGATTAGTGGATACATTTACCAAATTTAAATTGAACAGAAGCAAATTCTGCTAAGGGTTTTCAAAGTTAGCAAAAACACTATTCCTCTAAATGGAAACGTAGTTCCGCCATTGAGCTTTTTTGTTAAAGGTCACAAAAAAAAGAAACAGCTTACAAGTTACAAGTTATATTAACCAGCTCCAGAGTGCAACTAGAATAAAGATGAAGTGGTACTTGTGCTCCATGATGGTGAGTGGGGGCAGGCTATGATCCACTTGAGGAAACAGGAGCCGACTGCAGATCTCCTTGTAGTCCTGGTTCCTCCTCTCCAGTCCTTCAACATGGGCAGCCAGGTGGGAATTGACCACGCAGATGGTTGTGTCGTGGAACCGAAAACGAATTCCAACGGCACCTTTGTTTCCCTAAAACAAGTTGACAAAAATCCAGTTAATCTAATACTGCAGGCCAAAAAATTGTAAGAATTGCATGACAGTAAGAGTTAATTTAAATGTGCATTTTTTAAGTTATCTGAATTTTTGCAAAGTCTTCAACTACCAAAATCAAAAATATTGCCATTTATCATCAGCCAGAAGCTCTATGCTGCAGGAACAGTTAAGGGGCAGACAAAATAAGAAAATGTTCTTCTTTCTGCCACCTTTCATTTCATGTATTTTAATTCTTTCACAAATTTATGAAAAAAAAATGTCATTATCTTTTATGTGTTTTTATATGTAAAATGAATAAATAATTTAATAATAAAAAATAAATTAAAAAAATCTCAGAAACAGAAAACAATTTGTACAAATTAATGATGTAAGATCCGACCTCTGTAATATTACATGTGGAGTCCCTCAGGGCTCTATAATTTGACCAAAGTTATTTATTCTGTATGTGAATGACTTGGTTAAGGTGTCAGGACTGCTCAAATGCATCCTTTTTGCTGATGATACAACATTTTTTGTTTTGGTAAGCATATGGAACAGATGTTGGAGTTTATGAAGACAGAATATGTAAAAATACAAAATTGGTTTAAACTTAATAAATAAACATTGAATTTAGATAAAACTAAGTACATGATATTCAGTAAAAAAACAGGAAACCGTTGATGTTCCAGTTAAGATTGATGGTGTTGAGATCTGTTGTGTGAGTGAAGTGAAGTTTTTGGGTGTTATCATTGACGACAAACTGACGTGGAAACATCACATAAATTCTGTTAGGACAAAAATAGCTAAATCTGTTGCTGTACTGTATTATATAAAGTCAGGAACTTGTTAAATTATTAAGCTCTGTATTTGTTGTATAACACAATTATTGTTCCACACAATTGTACAATTGTATTGCTGTCTGTGGTAAAGCATGTAATACATTTACGGAGCCTGTTTTTGTGCTACAGAAAAGAGCTATAAGAATAATCACTAGAAAACATTACTGTCACCCGTCAAACACATTATTTCACCAATTGAAGTTATTGAAGTTCCATGACTAAGTGGATTATAATATTCTGTCAGTTATGTATAGAGCTCATGAACTACCGTTGAATATCCAAATACATTTTGTTAAACGTCAAAGCTGTTTTAATCTTAAAGGGAAAGAGATTTTTGTAAAGCCGAAATATAAAACCAGTTTGAAGGGTCGTCTACCTCAATCCAGGGAATTCGATTGTCGAACGATTTGGAGACTGAAATTAAAAATGCAAAATCAATGTTTACATTTAAGAAAACGATCAAAACTAAATTACCGGTATTGCAAAAATACACATTACCGGTAGTATATTGTGTGTTGTATTGTAGTTCGATAATTATATGGAATTGTTCTTTTTTATTTTGTTACTTGTTCATGATTTTTTGTTTGAATTGATTGTTTAAAAAAGGAAGCAGATATAATAAGATTTTTTTTCTTCATTCTGCTACCTTTCATTTTATTTTTATATTGTATAGTCTCATGTATGGGATTGTTTTTGTGTTGTATTTTAAAATGAATAAATTTGAATTAAAAAAACTTTGATTTGTACTCTACTCTTATTTTAATTGCATTTTTACTGTAGTTTATTGTTATCATTGTTGACTGTTTTGTTGTCTGTACTTTTTATGTTCTGTCTGGAACAGGTCCCTCTTGCATATGAGTCTCCGTAGCTCAGTGAGGCTAGCCTGTATCCACCTCTTTCGCCAAAAGCTCATGTAAGCCGCCATGACAGTCTGGTACCGCCCCCTCCCGGTAGTAAACTTCCGCCGGAAGTGTTTGGTTTGCTGTGAAAAACAAGCCGGGACACCAGTTTATTTTCTCTCGTTTTTTAAATTTTTGGGGTTGTTTCTTGCTGGGTTAGAGGGTGTTACAGCCAGGTATATGTTTGAGCAACGTGCTGTTGTAAACGTGAAGGATCTATGTCCATCGGAGGAGCTGACAGCTGCTCATTCCTCTGTCTGTGTCTG
>JBBPBX010053036.1:0-12894 GCA_038048925.1 Garcialebias charrua
TAAATGTAAACAGTATTAATAAATGTAAACAGTGAATGTAAACAGTAGTATGACTATAGGCAGTAATGTAATACAAGCATTAGTGCAAATATGAGAAGTAGTGCAAACTGAATGAGCACATGACCGTGTAGCTCGGAAAGTCGTTTATAGGTGTGACCTATAGTCCAGAAAATACTGTAATTGGAAAAGTTTTTCAAAATTTTAATGATACAAGAGTAAGGGCCTTTGACTAACAAGAAAATTAAAGGGGACCAAATGTAGGATATATAATTTTTTGTGGTTTATCTGTGGGCTATCCAGACCATTTTCAGTCAATTTTATACACAAAATAATGCTTAGATTAAAAAATATCCCCTTTCTAATTCTGCCAAATTTCACTTCCGTTCTAAACGACCGGTTTATGAATAATGAGGTCTGAAAGCCACGCCCTACAAAGACCTATTTACATTAACTACGCCCTCTGCAACAGCCAGTATCTCTAATACAGTATGTTGTTATTTTAAAATTAGCTCTTTTTTATTACTCATTTGACTTACTGTTAGTGCTAGTAGCTTAAGATAACTTACCAAAGCCCTCTGCGCTTGCCGCCATTTGCAGCTCCTTTTTTTAGCATTAGCTCCGAGGCTAATGATAGCTTTTCCTCTCCGAGCGGGCGGTGTGCTCCGCTCGTTGCATGCGGCGCTTGTTGGAGCGTGCTTCAGTCCACACACAAAGTTCACAGAATGTCTCCAGTTAATTTATCCGCATGAGGCAACTTTTGACCGGACCCCCGGACGTCAAAAGTCAGTAGCTCCAGTCCCAACAACTCCCGCACGCAGATGGTGTCTTCGCCGGCGGTCTGCAAAACAAAAGGCTTAAAAAAAAAAAAAAAGGAAATCCGCGACCGTGACGCGAACCTGTGTCCTTCGGATGACGAGTCCAGTTCATTACCTCTGGGCCAACCGTGCAGTTGTGCAAAGACGGACTTTCATTGTATAAGAAATAATCACAACCACCTACATTTAGAACGCTGAAGTTTTGATTAGATTTTGATGAAGTGAAAGGTATTCTTAAAATAAATAAGTTGCTAATCTGAAAATATATCGATCAGTGGTGCTTGATGGCTCTTTTTTATTACTCATTACGCGAAGAGAGTGTGTGTGTGCACAGTTTTCTGCCGGCTTCGCGTTGGGAGCGATATTACACTAAAAATTGAACTAAAACGTAAAAATAACAATTATAAAGTATTATTATGTCGATGTATATGTCTAGTCTCACCCCGATTTCTCCGAAACAAAAGGCTTTAAAAAAAAGGGGGGAAAAAAAAAGATGCCATTGACGGGACGCGATCTCCGCTCTCCTGCGTGGCGGTCAAGTGTCGTAACCGCTCAACCAAACTGACAGTTGTGCAACAGTTGTCCTTCATCATATAAGAAACAAGTCCAAACCGCTAGAGTGTGTGTGCACAGTTTTAACGAGACAGAGTTCATTCAAACAAGGTAATAAAACATTCTGGTTTTACTCGAGATGTGCTGCATGGCTGGAGCAGGGCAAACCCCTAGCCCCCCGGGGGCTAAATAAATGAATAAATGACCGCCAGGTCAGCTCCTAAACCGCTAGGCAACCGTGACATCTTTTATACTCAAGTGGGTGGAGCATCACCAGGGGTTGCTAGGTGAGGGGCTGGACTCAGGTTTGAGGTGATTGGCTACGGTTTGTGACATCACAAACCGCAGGAAGTGTGAAACGGAGCGTTTTTAATCACAGACAAATAAATCTACTTGCTACTTGCTCAAGAACAATTCAAGACACTTTGTAGAAGCCATTGCTGTTCGAAATTTATCCCCAACGGTCATAGCCCGCTACACTTCAGGAAAAAAAGTGCATGGTAAATATATTAAAGGCCTTCTATATTGTATAAGTCTAACATAGTATTGTGTCTCTTCTGTCCCCATTTGTCCTTTTAGTCCATCCACGTTGAGATAGAGAGACATCAGCCTCAGTTGCAGGCAGTTGTGGAGCTTGCAGAGGCCCTTAAAGCTGTCCTGCGGGGCAATGGGGGTCTGGTGGACGACAAAGTCAGCCTGTTGCACTGCAACTGGATTGCAGTCACTTCAAGAGCTGAAGAATGGCTCAACCTGCTGCTGGTCAGCGATATTTCAGCTATATTGTTACACTACACTACAACTTTTTTTTTTTTTTTATGCGCACGCACTTCATGCTATTTACTTCATCAGTGGAGACAAAATGCTCAGTCGTTTATTTTTTTATTTTTTTCCAGGACTACCAGCAGCAGATGCAGAAGTTAGATGAACAGATAAAGGAAGTGAATGAATGGATTGATGGAGCTGAGATAAAGATGGATGAGATTGACAGTCAAGGACCCAAAGATGCTGTCCTGAAGGTTACACATTATTTGCCTCTTTCCTACACGCCATGTATTTGGTTTTGTTTGAGCCTTATTTAGTTCCAAACCTTTACAATATTGCAGTTACAATTTGAGATCCCATTAGCCTCAAATACAACTCCTGATAGCTTTAAAATAAAGCAGTAGATGTGAAATGGAAGATAATGACTGAATAAGATACCTATAGCCTTCTTGTATCAAGGCTATGTGGCAAAGTGTTCCATGGAAGATGTGAACACAATTGAGACCCAAAAACTGCAGCAGTGATACGTGAGATGTTTGACCCATTACACCTTAGTCAACCATCGGTAGTTAGTCTGTCTGAATCTAGACGTCTCACAGAATTTGAGCTTTTTGATTTAATCTCAACCAACTTTGGACGTATCTACCGTTGAGATTTTGAGAATGCCAGCCATGGTTAGGACATACATTTCTACAACTTTTTCAAGAAACTTGAATAAGGGTTTGGAAATATAATATATTGTGGGTGGGTGTGTGTGTGGGGGGGATATATGTACATGAACATGTAAACCTAGCTCTAAACAAAACAGTTTATTTAATCATTAGTCTGGCTCTTTTTTTTTTGTAATGCTATCTACATTAAAGCAAAACAAACATCAGTACATAGCTACTTTTCCATACTTCCAATCTGGTTGTTATAGTCAAAAATCATGCTAAAACATGTTTTTCTGAGCTATGTTTAAAATACCTGTTAATGTCCAACCTTTATATGTTTAATTCTAGGTTTATTTCCTTTTCTTTTTTTTAAACCATGATTTCAATTTGATTTCCACAGAAAATGGGTACATTTGAAAACTCCTGGAATTTTGGTACCCATGTTGGCAGTTTCCCCAACAGTGACTTTTTTTAATATAACTGGAGTACCCTTTAGAGATGAAGACTAGTCTATATGGTTGGGTCAGTAAGTTGAGCATACTGTTCACGGATACTTTCACAAGTGCATGGGTGTGAAGTGGCAACCATTGCTTACCCAAAAGGTACAAAACTTAATCAGTGGGTACGAAAGGGCAACTGCTAGGTACAAAAGTTCTGGTAGGTATTTTTAGAACCAAATGCATCCCAAAGTGCTTAATGTAAAAACAGTGGTGTTCAGTCCTGGTTCTTGATTGAGAGATGGTAACCAAAGGTTTAGAAACCAGTTAAGTTACCCTAAAGGTTGGTGACCACCTGCGTTTGGATCGTGCAGGTGTTGCGTGCAGAGCTGGACCTGAACAAAGGAAAGATGGAGGAGGTGAGAGCTTTGGCTCACGAGCTCATGGCCACCAGAGTGGAGAACTGCCAAGACCAGGTGGGACCTAAAGTGGAGCAGCTTAACATGAGATTTGACATCATCTCTCAACGCATCGCTTCTGGACAGGTAGTGACCACTTTCATAGATTTTACTAACACACACTCTAAAATGTATTTTAATCATCTTTAAATTACTTGAAACACATGTGTTGGACTAAAGCGACTTTCTTCTGGTCACTTGTGTGCCTCTATATTTGTGTGGTAGACGGCAGCGTCAGCCAGGGAGCTGGAGCAGTACCACAAGGAAGTCCAGGTCTGGCTGGAGCTGCTGGAGGAGGAGGCTAAACAGGGGGAAAACTTGAAAGAAGAGGACTTCCAGGAAGACAAGGTTTCTTCCCATCACACAAAGGGAAAAACACAGCACTTTGTTCTTTGTGCTGTTATGAACAAAATGTGTGTATGTGTGTAGAACTGTGAGGAAGGTGCCGTGAAGGAGTTACTATTGAAGGGAGAGAGTCTACAGAAGAGAGCCCCGGACCAAGACAAGCGAGAGCAGATCAGACTGAAACACAACCAGCTCAACAGCAAGTACAACTCTGTTAAGGTACTACACAAACGATCTGTATGAGACACGCAGTATGTTGTTGGTGTAGAGTCCTAATCTTCCAGTACATGACATTACTTAGTTTTTCTTTTGACGCAACTGAACTTAGGGTCAGGGTTAGGGTTAGGGTTAGGGTTAGGGTTACGGTTACCATATTTTTTTTTCTTTTTTTAAAGATGTTTCCCTTCTTATGACTTATGACTTTCTTGTAACCAAGAAAGAAAAAAGTGGGTATAAAAAATTGGTGATGAAGATGGTGCTATAGTCCGTATATCGTAGGAGTAGCACAAAGGTTATATAGCAGATGAAGTCAAAAAGATTGTAACAGTGTTTCCCCTAGGTTACTTGCCTTGGGAGGGCGCTCATCTCTTTGCAGTTTTTGTCGACGTGGGGGTGGGTGTACGGGAGAAGCTTTAGAACCAGCTGTTGGCCATCAGATTTGAGCCACTCCCCTTACCCTATGATCCAGTAACTATCCTTATAAACCCAAAATCCAGGAAACAAGACTGCTGGTACCTCAGATAACAGATAACAAACAAAGGTGGTGCGATGCAAGGCATTTGTCTATAGAGTAAAGAGCGGGAGCAAGTGTTGAGATAAGCATGGAACCAGCAACCATCAGACCACCGTTATCATCCTCTCTGCTCCCTCACTCTTCTAGCAGGTGGAAAGTCTCTCTATCAATCACACTGAAAACAAAAGACACATTAATTAAGCAGACATTAATTCACAAAGTGACGCAGAAGCATGGAAGAGATGGAAGAATGGAAATATGACTAGGGTTGAAATTTTTTGGTAGTTTTCCAAATTAGATATGTTCAATGGATTTTTATGGGAATCAACAGGATATATTGTTCAGAAAGTGTAAATTAGCAGCATGTTTGTGTGTTTGTGTGTAGGACCTGCGTATCCTGAGGAATAGAAAGGCTCTGGCCATCGCCCCCCAGTGGTACCAGTACAGAAGGAAGTCACACGACCTGCTTGCCTGGTTAAATGATATCCAACGCAGCGTGGAGCAACTTCCTGACCCCCCCGAAGGAGAGAGGGTCAAGGTGAAAGCACGAACAGAAACTTACAGTAAACACATATTTCCAAACCCATAACTCCGTTGATAGCTGTTACTTTTATATTTTGCCCTTCACTAACATCTACCTCTTCAGCTCATTGTTTAAGTTCTACCTTTTCTGAGTTTTATTTGTTTCCATTTCCTGTTTTGCAGGTACATCATTAGTACTGAAAACTGTATTCTTCCATTTTCAAATTATCTGCTTCTTCAGCTTTTAGACGTTGAGCTTGTCAAGGATTTACGCAATTTGAGTCCATTGGGCAGATAAATAATTATTACTCCTGAGTAATACCATATGTTCCGTCAACTGCAGATAAGCTCTAAAGACTAAAGCTTTTATTTTGGAAACGGACCCGCATTTAAAAGAACGTTTTAAATAAACAATTTTAGCCTCATCCACACTATTTTGGATACGTACTGTTAAAAAAAAAGTGTGTTTTACTCAAGGTTTTCCTAATTTTTTCACATAAGCACTCTCCATTGGACAACCACCGAGTTGAACTTTTGAGTAACTAACTGCAGCTTTGGAGAAAATTTTAAACGAGAACCAAATATTTCGAGAAATGCGCTAACCGCCATGTAGCTTACATAGTTCAAGTAACTCTTGAATGTCTTTGTGGTAGAAAAACTGAAGTGAAAAAATATGTAAGAAAATAAAATAATTCTAATATCTACTGCTTCTCTTTTTGATAAATGGTGCAGAAATTTATGTAATCTCCAAATGTCTAGGTTAGGTTTTGTTGGCGCGGACAAATTCCAGAATTCATGTATTCTTTGAAAAAAATTCATAGCCAAGAAAATAATGGTTTTAATCTGTATTTTTGGTCATCAGTTGTTAGCAAAATCCTTGCATCCGACAGGAAGTTGGAAGGGATTTACGCAATTTGCTGCCCTCTAAGCTAACCACTGAACAAGTTTTAAGCCCCGCCCCCTCTATTTAAATGAACAGGATGCTGCCCTTATTAGGAAATACAATACACCTGAAACTTTTTTACAGATAGTGACTGATTCATGTAGCTCTCAATTAGCTAAACAAGACTTAATGCTTAAAGGTAACGTCACGTAACACAATGATTCTGTTTGGAGGACAAGGCGGGGCTTAAAGCGTCATAACGCTAGTGCGCCAATTCTGCTTCCGAAAATCCACGTTTTTTTGTTTGTTTGTTTTTTGTCAAAATAGCATTGCCAAAGAAGAAAACTAAACATTTAACATTTTTACAGTTTAAGAAAATCCAGATCGGTGTTGATGGGGCCCTAGTTAAAGCTCGACCTTTAACTAAGTATAATTTTCTTTTCGTTGTTGATAAAAATAATCAAGAGTAAAAGAACATATACAACAGTACACTTAAATAAATACAAATGGGAAGTTGCACAAATGGAAACAATAACAAGTCTGTTTTACAGGAATCAAAAAATGAGCTGTTCGTTAAAACAAAAAAGTATAATATATAATAATAAAATAATTATATTATACTAAGCAGAAAGTTGGAAAAAAGCATGAGCAACATATTTTATTATTTATTGTTCCACAAAATCAGAACACATAGCTTTTATATAATGTGATTAGTGTGTTTTTTCCTCCCTACATATTACGGTAGTCAAGATTAGCGCAAAAAATTTTTCTTCTTTTTTTGGGAAGTAATTGATTCAGAAAATCTTAGATAGACAAACCCTGGACCTCACATGTTTTCTTGCATCTCCGTCTGACTCTGCATGTGTCTTTCATTTTCAGATGATCACTATGACATTTCGCTAAGCAGAAGTGTCACCTGCTTGCCACAGACTCACCTGTCATTGCCACGACAAAGATTTTCCCAAAATCTATCTGTCTGCTCATCAGCATATTGGCTTCTGCTTTTTATTTATTTATTTATTTATTTATTTGCCTCACACTGCTAATGTTAAATTCACACACACCACTTTTCTGTATTGGCCAGTGGTTGTACTCCCTTTGTGTAAATAAAGTCTTGAGGCATGTATTCCCTCTGTTTACAGCAGTTTTTCCTATATTATATGGAATGTTACATTCACTCTGATTATACATATTGAATCTTATCTGTATGTCACTCTGACAAACATGATGTTTTGTTCTTTTAATTACTGAGGTGTGTTTTTGCTACTGTGTGCTAGTGGGTCAATGAATGTGTAACTGTTATTTAATTTTAATTATGTATTATTGTCATTTTATGAGTTTGTGTTTGCTTGAAAATGTGTGTTTTTATTTTAGCACATCCACATGCCTCTGTGTGCTTCACCCACCCGGGTCCCTAGCCAATAGCGAGTGACCTTTCGGTTGATTTTGTCCAATAGGAAATTGGCTCAGAGTTCGACAAGAAGAAGGAGGAGCTTAAGGAGTTGCAGGGCTTAGCCAATCAGCTCTCAGAGGCTGGAGCCGCCAATCTAGTGGAGCCCCGCCAACTCCATCTCAACACACACTGGGTTGAGGTGGAGGGCAAGTTCATACCCTTCAAAAGACAATGTGTGAGTTTCAGTAGGCAACACTTATATGTGGTATACTAACAAAAAGTACTTACAAGTACAAAATACTAACTCTTTAAGGTCCTGATTTTTCAAAAACAATGTATTGTTTTTAGTTTTAATATAATTGCAATGTTTTAAAACCCAGCTAACCATAAATTCTCATTAAAATATATTACTGTATAGTACTACGGTTTAGGATAAGTCATATACATGTTCATTTTAATTTCTAAATTATTAAACATATTGTTCAGTTTGAATAATAAAGTTATTATTTCTAAGTTCAGATTAGAAGAAAGTGGATGTTGGGTTCTCAAAAGAACTGACTTTAAATTCCAACATAGCTGCCCTGTTAATAAAAAGTGACAAAAGAAACTAAATTAAATTGTTTATTAAAGCTTCTACCAACATATAGTAGTGTTTAATGTATTTTTGTAAACGCCTCTATGGTGTTTGAATGCGCAAAATGCAGTGTAGCATAGCTTAAATTGCTAACAATAGCTAGCTTGGTCTGTTAGCACTAGCATTAGCAATATCTTTAGTTTCTTGAATTGCAACTCAAACCCTAAGCGTTTGGGTATGCTATGCTAATCCCCAGCTCTAAGTGACACCTTCTTAGGTAAAAAGACCCCAACATTTTTAAACTATATTATGCCATACCATAAACTAAAAGTAAATGACCTTTTATTCTGCAAACAAGGAATTGAATTAGGAACCTGAGTACAAGCAAGCTAATGATATTGCTAACATGCAAAATTGGAGAACCACAGATGGGATGAATAAATACTTTAGAAATACCTTGTAGATTAATACTATCTGTCTGAGCATTGTTGTGATGCTAAGTCTTGCAACTTATTTTAGTTTAACATAAACAGTTGAAGATAATGGTAGTCATGGGACATTTTAGTTAGTCAACAATGTGATGCTGTTTTCAATAGATTTTTGGAGACATTTAAATAGAGTATTTAGATATTTGATTTTTATGTGTAGTAGTAAATATACAAGATAAAAAGTAAAGAATATCATCAGTATTAAACGTACTGTAGGGAAATTCAGAACATGTAATGTGTTTTGGTGTCTTTCTTGACTAGAGAAAGCGAGTGGTTGGGTACCAAGACAGGTACACTGGTTCTGTATGAGAAAGTCAGGTGTGGCTAAGAAATTAGGTAGGGCAGGATATGTAAGGATAGTGAGATCAGTGCGCGATGTGGACTGGTACTTAATACTCGCATATCTACCGGAACTTTTTTTTTTTATCATACTGTCACTTTGTGTAGCCATTCATAATTTCTTATACTGTACCGGTAACCTGATTCAGTGTCACATTCATGAGCTGCAAACTATGGCTGAATCTTAAACTACATTACCCACATGGTGTCAGATGTGGGATAACATCAGTATCAGCTCTGAACCCCTTCAAAAAAAGGGGAAAAAGTTGACAAAAAAAGTTCACAGGATCCAATGGATTGTTGTATGCAGATGACAATGTGATATACAGTGAGAGTAGGGGGCAAGTGGCAGAGAGCCTGGGAAGGTGAAGTTATGTTCTGTAGAGTGGAATGAAAATTAATAGTTAATATAATAATAGTACAGTATAACAGAATTCACGTGTGTCAACCATTGGGTTGAGCTTCAAAAAGAGTACAAACAGTGTGTAGTGGTTGGAGCCAGGAGTGATTTGTGACAGAAGGAGAGCTGCAAGATTTACAAAATGGTAGATGTGGAGGGGCTGAAAAAGTTACTATATCAGCTCAGGTTGTGTCAACCCCTCAAGATAGCAGTCAAAAGAAAACCAATCTTGGCTTAAACGTTTAAAAATAAACACAATTTAATAAAGCCAACTAATCTTTAAGGACACTAGGCCATAGAAGGTAGAAATGTTAAAAATTAATTCAGAATCCAATGAATGATTTAAAAAAAAAAATCTACATTGATGCCCTGAACTGAATCTTAAAATGTTATTTAAAAAGATGGAAAGTGAGTGATAAGATATATATATATATTTTTTTTTGTATTCTGGAAAAGGTAAAGTTGCTTTTCTGTTTTTCTTTGCTACATTCTTATTTACATGTCTTCTGTGTACATATGAGGCATGCTCAGATGTTTAAAGCTCAATGATTGCTCTGCCTGGTTTGTGTCATGCATGCTGCCCGTTCCACCAATCACATTTCTGTCAGTTCCCTGAGCTTCCAATCACTGAAGAAGTAGGTATACTATGGGTAAATCACATCTAAATATCATGTGCACCAAACACCATACAGTATACAGTGAAGTGTTGTACGGTACTTGGACTAATACACATCTGAACTGTCTCTCACACAAGGCTCTCACTTATTGTGCAGATGAATCAAGGACATTTTGTAATCACGTCTGCTTTGACTTAACGCACCGATGTTTATTAGTAGAAATTAGTTTTCTGACATTTAACATAGGTTTTAACATAGGTATATTTTTACTATTGGCAAACCAGTCACTTTACCAACATCGATCCATTGCACCTTTTGTTTTATCACAGTTTTTTTGTTCCCAACTTCTCTGACCATGCAGGTTTTGGTGAGTTGGTTTCAAACAGGATGATATAAAAACTTTTTTAAATTTTTTTAATTAATAAAATCATAAGTAGCAAACAACAACAAATTTATGGCCAGTTTTCTTATAATTTGACACAAAGAAGGCGTCGGAAATGTGCCATGAAGATCCATAAATAAATGTCAAAGAGTATACTGTCCATTTAAAGAAATGGTCTGCATCAGCTGTGATTACTGAAACGTAGAAATATACATACCGTAATACCCCATCCCCCGTAGTTTGTCTAAGGAACGACAATAAGATTGCTGAAGATTCCAATCAAGTACGTTGATAAAAACAGAGTTTATAGGATTTGGATTACCTTTGTCAGACTTAGTACATTTGAAAAACTTTTACTGGTCAAAGTTGGGCCTAAGTATTCTACCCTTAATACCAATTTGTGAAAACCATGTTTTATTCATGAATGTTCAAGATAGTCTAGAGTTTTCCTTTAGCATCTTTAGGACAGGTTCAATAAAAAAAATAAATAAATAGAAACGGGTGGGATGGACCCTTCGAGTTGGCGTGGGGGTTGGTGGAGCTTTTGCGCAAGTGTGAAATGGATCAACGGATTGGGACTTCATCCTCGGTAATGACAGTTGTTGCTTTGGTTGCTCATGATGAATCTGAGTCAAAAGCCAAAGGACTCATTTTACTGGTCCATTGATGTTCCAAACCTCACCTATGGTCAGGGGGTTTGGATCATGAGATCCTGTAGACAAGCGGCTAAAAATAAAAAATCCTTCATAAGGTGAGGAGCTTCATCTTCTAGAGAAGCTCGGAGTAGAGCCACTGCCACTGCTTCTTCTCATCATAAGGAGTAAGCTGAGGTGTTTCCGATAAGGATGTCTCTCGGCCACCTGCCTTTAGAGGCGTTTCAGGCACATCCCACGGTCACGGGGCAGACCCAGAATTCGCTGGAGGGGTTGTATATTTTCTCTGGCTTGGGAATGCCTTGAGTTTCCCAGGTGCAGCTTGAGAGGGAGGTCTGGGTTTCTCTCCTGGACCTGTGGCTTTCACAACCTGACTACACATAAGATGGAGATGGATGGTTCAAACTTGGACTAGATCGTCCCTCACTGATAACAGACTTTTTAAAACGCCGTTTATGATCTTTGAATCATTTATCACGTCATTTGAATATTATTTTCATTGCAACAGACCTAAAGTGAACTACAGTAGATGCCTACATCCACAGCCTGGGATCTAACGTTAGTGTCATCCCGTAGTTTGACTGACTTTATGAATGCATGTCGTCTTTACTGAAACAAACTGCTTTATTGTGGAAAGGATGTTTTTGTTCTATGTCTGTCAGTGAGAGACAATCCACCTTATTCCAAGCCCCCATGATGCCTTGCGCAAATTATGTGTACGACTTCCGCCGAAAGTCAGAACCGGCACTTTTTTTACACACTAGCAACGCGCTAACCGGTTTTCGTCAGAGGTTTTAGGTCATAAAATATGTGGGAACACGAACGATCACAACTCAAATGTGGAGATATTGTTTTACCGCTACCTACAGCTGTTGAGGGGTGGGAGGACGACTTGAAGAAATGGCCGAAAATAACGTACACTAGCATGTTTAGCTACTTTGTTGACAGTTGCTTCAGATGGCGAAGCGATGAGCAATCTGAAAAGCTCTGAAGCTTATTAGTATCTTCACATTAAAAAGGTTGGTCCTGTTATGTTAAGAGAGCTGGGACACTTTATTATTTACCTTAAGGCAAACACAGAGTCCAGTCTAAGCATTAAAAATCCACATATCCAGGTCCAGCTGACAATGATGGGTCTTGGACTTTTGAGCTGCAAGATGTTTATCTGGACACCGACTGAGCACCTGGAGCTTGACATTTCTTTTGACAAATACTTTACTGATTCACAAATGAAGCACCTTGAGAACTTTTAATAAAATACAGTAAATGAAAACAAATAATGAAATAGACAGGAAACGATCTTTAAAAACCTGATAATGAAAAAAAGTGACATTTAGATAGAAACAGGTTTTCTCCGACACTGACAATGTTTTTTTTTATTGTGGTAATGGATCTTTGTTGGGCCTTGCTGACGTCCTCCAGTGTCAAAATGTGATGAAACTGATCATCAATTAGTTCCTGTTTGTGAGTAAAAATGTTTTTATATTGACTTTGTTGGAATCTTCTCACTAAATTTCTGACTTTAAAAAGAAAAATGTCTAATTTTTCAAATTATTTTTTTCTTTCAACATGTAAATCAGACTACCACTTGATTTTTATCTTTTAATACAGGTTCCTGAAAAATTAATTATCAAACCATGCATGGACATGTATCCTACAGCTTACAGCGTACATAAACTCCTCAAAAGAGTGAAAACTTTACAGGACAACAATGCAATTTTCTCAAACCACGTAAAAAAATGTCCCTTAAAGAACAGAAATTGACTTTTCTGTTTAACTTGAGAAAGTTTCTTGGTTGAGTTGCAAAACAACGTTCGCTAACAAGAAAAAATGTCCATAAAATAAAATAAATCTCAGATTTGCCACATCCTGGATGATTGAGCATATA
>JBBPBX010053037.1:0-15247 GCA_038048925.1 Garcialebias charrua
ACAATAAAGTTGACTTTGAATTTTGACTTTTATGTATGATTTGGAAATGTATATCAATACAGAGGTCTAGTGTTGACATAACAAGTGTAGAGTTTACTGGTAGAGTAATGCATACCCATAGTAATTCACATCCCAGGAAAATATTGAGAAAGGCTTTTAACACAATAAAATGCACAGTGTATTCAAGACCAGGTTAATTGATGTGTTTTTTTAATATATAGTATATTTATTAGGGCTTTAGGAAGTACTAAATTATTCATAATTATACCTTTGGCGTCTCCCTACAACAAACGTTTTCTACAGGTGAGAGGAAGCTGCAGTGACCACAGGTACACCTGTTGAAAGAGGTTTTTTTATTTATTTCTGTACAATGTGGATACATACGTCTTACTTGAGATAGTTAAATTATTTAAAAAAAATAATTTGTTACTGCTTTGAACATTAGCCTATGTTGTTAATATAAATTTACCACTCAGATGCTGGACCCGTTCGGTCCACACCACCAGATTCTTCAACAACAGCGTCAGGGCCTGAAGCCAGGGGCTCAAATTGATAAGGCTCAGGGCCAATTGCGCTCTGCTCCAAGTCTCCCTCAGTTTCAGGTGATGGAGGTGGAGAAAAGTCCTCCACCTCTACCTCCTCCTCTTCTGGTGAGGAAAGTGGAGAAAAGTCATAGACCTCCTCCACCTCGCTGACAAAACTAGAGGTGTCGCTTTGGTCACTCTCCATGCTGCATATATTATGCTAATGCTAGCTGCATGTCACGGTCCTGGCCACACCCACCTACTCGCTCTAACCCCACCTCCTCTCCTCCTCTAGGCGGTGCCTCTGCAGTCTATCGGAACGCCCATATTGGTGAAGTTTTTGAATTTGAACTTGGGGAGGAGTTAAAGACCCAGAGCCCGTTTAGTCTCACTTTAAGACCTTATAAATAATCTGTTGTTTCCTTGTAAGATACGTCGATTAGTGAAGTCACGGACGCGTGACTCTCAACTGTTGATGTTTGAATTTATAGGAAAAGATTATTTAGACCAATCTACTGTATATATGTTTGATTAATGAGTTGTTTTAAATAAATGATTGCACCCCTGGTGGATCAAATATAATTACGTCTCATTTGTCACTCATATCCATTCATTTGATCACATATTTAATTTGTTAAAATCCATAAAAAGAAGAGAATCTGTGAAATTACTACTCTGACCTCTCACGAGTGTTGGATAAGTAATTAATTAAATTAGAAGTGTGTCAGTTAACACTGCCTCACATCTTACAAATTCATAATACTTTCATAGTATGCAAGGATACATAAAATGTCTCAAGTAAATGGAGGTTTTGGTAATGTAAGGAAACAAAAAGTAGCTGCTGTTAAAAGTAAAGTAAGGCAGAACATTAAACATTGGCAAGACAATGGCTTAAAATGATGACATTTGCTATTTCCTAGGAAAACCAGAGACAATTACGATAAACATGAAAAAGAAAGCACTAGATAATTTTGCCACAATATGAAATTGGAAATGGTGAGTAAGGTTATCAAAACAAGCAATAAGTCCAGCTAAGATGATCTGGCACATTTGTAAGATCTGCCAATGTATAGTAGAAATACTACACTTTGAAAACTGCTGGGTTAACAACCCAATATGTAACCCAGTGCTGGGTCAAATTTGGACAGAGCCAACGCTGGGTTGTTTTAACTCAACAGGGTTGGGTTGATGGTTTGACCCAGCAAGCTGGATTAGGGCAACTACCCAATGATTGGGTTAAATTGACCATTGTTCAAAGTTAAAGTTACCCAAAATTGAGTTGAAACCCAACACAAGGGTTATTTTACCACCATATTTTTCTTTAAAAAATGATTTTTTTTTTTTAACTTTAAAATCCACCATATACAAACTGGATTAAAAACAATCATATTACCTCAAAAGTACTTTTATTTCCAAATGATATATACTGTATATGGCAACAGAATTCATATATGAAAGTTTCAAGGCAGACAAGTCAAGAAAGTATACAATTCATTAAAACAGCTCCCTTACTTCAGTTCATTCTTTGATTACAGCTCCAAAAATACACATTTATACACAAGAAATAATTTAATGTAAACGGTTTTACAGCAAACACGTAAAAAAAATTCAGCCATTTAACAAGTGACTATATCAGTACTTTAGTAAAATGACAACAGGAAAAACTGTAGGTCAGAACATTTAATGATTCTTTTTGAGGAACATTCACCCTTCCATTGCAGCTAACTGGGCCCTCATTAATTTTATTAGATTTGATTCATGTCCAAATATTCCATAGATAACAATTGGAAAAAAAATCCCGAACTGGGCACAGGACTTGGTTTAGTTTACATCAAAAACACAAAAAAACTTTAAAACAGCCATCAACAGCAGCACCCACAAGAAATGGATGCTCCATAGCAGTTCCATTTATGATAACAAAAGGTTGGGAACAACATTGCCTGTCCCCAAGCTTGAGTACGTACAGATACTCTGTTGCTGCATCTTCAAGATCCTCCACCATGTGTGTCCCAACCTGATGGAGGGAAAAGACATAAAGCAAGCCATTAGTGATTTAAAACATAAAGATGAACATTCCCCATTAATAATTTTCTACTGATTCTTGTTTGATACAAAACCTCACTATTGAATATGACACACTTACAGTTGAAACCAGAAGTTTACATACACTATTTAAAAAGATACATGCACTTTTTTCACACTGTCTGACGTGAAATCAGAATAAGCCTTACCTGTTTTAGGCCAATTAGGATTACCAACGTTTTTCTATTTGCTAAATTCCAGAAGAATGAGAATTGTTAAGGCAATTTGATTACTTTCTTCAAAGTCAAAAGTTTAACTACACTAAGTTTACTATGCCGTTAAAACATTTGGAGCATTTGATGTCATGTCTTTGGAAGCTTCTGATAGGTTTATTGATAATATCTGAGTTATAGTTACATCAGTTTCTGTCAGGAGGAATGGGCCAAAATTCCTGCAACCATTGTGAGAAGCTTGTGGAAGGATATCCAAAATGTTTGATCCAAGTCATACAGTTTAAGGGCAAAGCCTAATGAAGTTTATTTAAACTTTTGACTTTGAAGCAAAGTAATAAAAATTGCCTTAAAATATTCTCGCTCTCATTATTCTGGCATTTAGCAAATAGAGAAAAAAAATTGGTAATCTTATTTGGCCTATAACAAGAAACTTGTTCTGATTTCAGGACAGGCAGTGTGAAAAAAATGCATGTATTTTTATATAGTGTATGTAAACTTCTGGTTTCAGCTGTATTTAAACAGAAAACACCTGAATCAGACATGAAAATTGACCTACAGGTTGGACATCAATGAAGGCCTTCTGGACTTTTAGGTTGCTGGGTCTCACATCTCTAGGGCGCAGCAGCGATGAGTACTGGCAGCAGCAGCTGCAGGGCTACACCAACTTGTTTAATTTTGTGTAAACTAAAAAGAGCCAAAGGAGAAAAAAGTTCATAAAATGGTCCTTTTGAGCTTCAATATCTTGTGGAATCAAATCAATGTTGTGATCAAGGTCACTCCTGTCCTTCTTGGCCATACAAATGATCTTTGATGAGAACAACGCACTCCAGTTCTGTTAATTTTCCAGAAGACCCTGGATGTATAACTGCAAGTCTACCAATGAAAAAAGACAAAAACACAAATCAAATGTAAAAATTAATTAAACGATGGAATTCAACCTTTCATGTTCAACATCTGTTCTGGGTGGTCTGATATTCTGAGTTTCATTGTAATTAATTGTACACTGTACATTAACACAGTGTACATTAACACTGTAGTGGTACACCTCAGTCCTCTGAAAACTCTCAGTGATGCACCTTTTCTTGAAGACATTCATGAAGGGACATGTACATTGTTAATCCCAATTAATTTGAATCCAGAACACAAATCATCTTATCAAGAGACTCTTTATTTTTATTCTAATTCAAATATATCAACAGAATAACCTTCTGTCATTTTATGATAATTGTTATTCTTCAATATTTTGATAATTAAAGGACAATACCCACCATGTTTTCAAATTGCATCGCCATTAATATTTATTAGTTTATTTAAAAATAATACAGGAGCGTTTATTTATATTGTAGAGAAATAACGCTAAATGTGTTATTTCATGATTTATAGCAGATTTTAGCAGAAGCTCCAGGAAAAATCTGCTCCTCTCCATATATGGGCATTCACATGGGCATTCACGTCACTAAAGTGACCGCCTTGGAGTTACAGGCGGAGTTATAATAAGCATTCATCAACTTCCATGACCGTTGCTCTGAGCGAGGAAAAAAAAAGCGAAGCATTTTTAAATATTCCCTAAAGCTGCCTGTTGATTAATCCTGCTGTCGCTCACTGATGTCTATCATATTCTGAGCGAGCATCCACGTAGACATACTTTAATTCGCTTGATCGCGACAAATTCATTCATTTCCGCATCAGCTTTTTATTCTCTCCCCCCGTGACCAGACAGGTCGGGAGTACAGAAAAGGCAGCCGCGCAGCGGAGCTCTGCGTGCGTGCTCCCCCGTGCTCCCCACAACAAGGCTGGGACGGAGCAGAGCTCTGAGTCAGCACGAATTCGGAACTTCAAAGGTGACAAGCAGAACGGGGAGCCAGAGACGCGCGGCTCGCTCCTCTGGGCAGAGGGGAGAGCAGCAACGGTCCGCAACGGTGTTATAAAATAAATAATAAATAAAATCAGAGCGCTGGTCCAGCTGTACACACAAATGCACCAGGAATTATGCAGTTTTAACTCCCACTCTCATAAACCTCCATGGAAACTCACTCCTGCCTTCTGCCTTCTGGGTGGAGACGTAACTAAAGTCACATGACACTTCGGCACTCTTTGGCCGGGTTTCCGGATTTATTCGGGACTGGGTTGTTTTTTATTTATTTTTTTAACCCTCGCCTGGCCCAAATGCAAAAATGAAAATAGACATCATATTAAATTACAGTAATTGTCCTATATGGTGAATTGTTACTGTCATGGTGGGTGTTGTCCTTTAAAGACTCTGTCTAAGTCGAAGGACATGTCAGAATGATCGTTTAGTATTTGTTTAGAAGTTAAGACAGTTAATCAAGTTTAATCATAAACTGGCGTCTACGTTCTGTCCCTTCTCCTAAACAACTTTTTCAAAACACTTTCTTCTCTTCTGATTTCAAATAACCTCTCTGACCTCAACTAACCTCCTCCCACTTCATGGTCAAAGAACCAATGGGAAGGAGTGAATACTCTGAGGTCAACCTCTCTATAAAAGCTCTAACTTCCTTGAACTTGCAGTTCTGCTGGAGAGTTGAAGATATGAAACTTTCGCCTAAGCTGGATGAACGGTGGCCATGAGCTAAAGAGCTCGTCATTCAGTCAGGGTTTATAGCATGCTTGCTGTGAAATCTGAACTGAGCGTAAAGCTCCAAGCTCTTAATAAAAATTCCTTTTGAGGAATATTTTATTTTGAAAATCAAACCGGAACAAGAGCCGCTACATTTGTCTGATTGACGTGGACGTTTGGAGACACTGAAAACTGTAAAACGGACGAAACCAGACCTAAGGGAGACTGACCATCTTCACAAGGTAACAAAGTCGTCAGATGTTTTAAGTGGACCGGCGTTTAACTAATATCGCCCGAAGAGTGTGCCATGTTCTGATTGAATCTCATTCCAAGATAACTCCACTCTCTTTCTTCCTCCTTCCTACTTTAACCATTCCTTGCCAGTTACCTTAAGTTAAAATTGCCTTCAGATATAAGTTATTTTAAGATCTCATATAACTTTATTCTGTTGTTCCTTAAGTGCATGTCAATTTGTGAAGTTGCGGACGCATAGTTTTCATCTGTTGATGTTTAAATTATAGGAAGCTGATTACGACGAGTGTGCCATGTTCTGATTGAATCTCATTCCAAGATAACTCCACTCTCTTTCTTCCTCCTTCCTACTTTAACCATTCCTTGCCAGTTACCTTAAGTTAAAATTGCCTTCAGATATAAGTTATTTTAAGATCTCATATAACTTTATTCTGTTGTTCCTTAAGTGCATGTCAATTTGTGAAGTTGCGGACGCATAGTTTTCATCTGTTGATGTTTAAATTATAGGAAGCTGATTACAACCAATCTGTGTACATGTATGATGTTATTTTGATGATCTGTTAAATAAATGGCCGCATTTCATTGATGGGTCAAATATAAATAACGTCTCATGGTAGCGCTTTCATCACTCATGATCACACAAGTTATAAGTTTACTCCAAAAAGAAAGAGAATCCGTAAAAAGGACAATTACTATTGTTTGAACTTGAACTAGTTTATATAAGTAATTGCAGTGTGACAGGTTACACTGTCTCACATCCTGCATATTGGTGGCTTGTACGTCTCTTCTAAAAGTGATTATTCATATTAAAAGCTGTGTGCTCTTATGATTAAAAAGACTTCATGTTCATGTAGCACACTTCATGTAGCACACTAGGCACCCATGACTTCATGTCATGGGTGTCTAGTGTCTTATGTGTTCTGAAAGTTGTTAGGAATGTAGCAGTAGAGAAAGATGCCTGATTAGGCTGATGGGTTCCAGGTGCGACCGTCTAGTTGTTAGAGTGGGCGTGGTATAAGAACAGCTGCTCTGCGTGCAGGCAGACAGGTTATCTTCACACGTCGCGTGTGGCTGGTGTGCCGTGGGTTCCGACTGTCATGGTGTCCCACGGGTTTTGGCCGTAAAGGCAACCAGTCACTGAGTGTGGTACGGGCTGTTTGACTGCTGGACGATAGAGCGCCGCGGTGCTGCGCTTCTTCGCTCCCTCAGGCTGCGAGGATGTGTGTACGTGTGTATATGGTTGTGAGGACCAGCAGGTCTCCCCCACACCGGGACCACTGCTGCTCTGTTTCCGGAGACTGCTGCTTTATCTTCCGGGGTCCGCTCTGGGTCCTTGGCGACTCCGTTTGGGGAAGCTCTGCACGAGTGATTGAACCACGGACTGTGGTGTCGTCAGCTCTTCCCCTTGCAGTGGCGCGTAGAGTGTGACGTCAGTGCAGCCCAGCTGCTTGTCGCTGGAATGTGACGCGAGTGCCACACCGGTGGAATGGTGAACTGCATACTGTATATTTGTTGCAAACCTGTACAGTATTGATTGAAGTAATTTATTGTATTTATTGAAGTAATTAAGTGTTTTTGGGGTTTAAAGGGTTTTTTGGGTCTGTTTAATTAGTTGGGATAAAATGAAATGAAATAAGTACTTAAATAATGATGAACATGATTTACATAATTAAAGAATATTTTAAGATGTTTTTAGCTAATTGTTAATAAATAATTATATTAAATTGAACCATTGTCCCGGATGCTTCAAAGTGTGCAAAGCGAACCTGCGTGGCCTTAAAGTAAATTCTCTGGGTGATATTCCCAGGGTGGCGTTGTTGTCTAACTTACTTGTTTAATTTATTCATGCTCTCAGGGCATGAGTAATGCCACAGTATGAAGGGTGGGTGTAGTATTTCTTCTGGGGTGGGGACTGGGTGGATGTCCTTGATGATGGTCTGGACTAAGTATGGCCGGTGGGCGGGCCCTTTTCTATGGTAGGGGCCCGCTCCCGGTGCTTCCTGGCTCTGTCGGCGGTTAGGCGGGCGCTCTTGGCCATGTCGTCCATGTGGGATTTAGTGTCCTCTTGGGCAGCGGGCCGACTGCGGTTCGTAGGGGTCTTGGCGGCACTGATGGATGTGAGCTGTTGGTCCTGCTGCTGGCAGCCCTCATGGCCGTGTCCCTCTCTGGTCTAGAGTTCAATGGGCCTGGCGGTCAGAGAGGTGTTTTGGCCTTGCTCCTTGGGTAGACCTTGGAGAACTGGGGGGTATGTAGGGTCAGTGGGGAAGCTGATTCACTGCGGGAGCATTGGTCCTGCAGTTATTTTCTCCCCATTCCTCACCGCACATTCCCGCCCTCTTCATTTCAAATTAATACATGTAGGGATTTTGAGGCTCGGTGTACTGCAACGTTTTTACATCTCTGTTGTTCAGAACCACCTGGGACTCAATTTTATTATACACCTTAGACGTTCACTCATAAACATCCTCATAAAATTTACATATAGGAATTTGTGGTGAGCACTATGGTTATGGGTGGCGAGATGACACCACTCTCGCCTCCCGTGCCTGTGCTCACTCACAATTATGCATTTAAACATTAAGGGCCTGGGTTAGAGTTGGGATGGAGGGGAAACTGGCATTATGCCAGCCTTTGCTCTGTCTCTTTCCCTTTTTTAAGTGCACTTTACAACAACACACATCAACAGCACATTTGGGGACGGGGTGTGTGTGTTGGGGTCTAGGTTTGTTAACTTTTATTTATTAACTTTTTTTTCTCACCCCCTGGTTCCCTGGTGGCCATTCTGGGGGTGGGGTCCGGTAAGGTGATGGGCCATCGGATGTTGTCCTGGACTATGGGAGGGTTCGGGGCCTGAGGGTTTGCCGTGGGCGGGGCTGGCATTGCGCTCTACCTGGGGCTGCCTGGGCTCGGGTGTCCTGTCGGCGGGGCGCAGGTTGGGCTGGATCTTGGATATTGGCTACTCTCCACCCCAGAATGAATGGGCCTACCTCCTGGGTTTGGGTGTGGGCTGCCCCATGTAAGGGGCGGGTACATGTCTTGGACCTAGGGGGTATAGAGTGTACATCGGGATTATGAATGGAACGTGTCATTATTATTTGTCTTTCTGTGAGTGAGGGTGAGAATGAGGGTGGGTCTGAGTGAGTGTGTCTGTGTATGAATGTCTAATTGTCAGGCTGGGACTTGGACTGCCCCCTCTCGGTAATTTTAGACTGAGAAACTGAACCAAGACGTCACCTAACAGTTATTTTCATCATTGTATTTGCTTATTAATATATTTTCTTCAGTCAATACAAATAATGTCTGTAAAATGGTTTATATTTTTCTCATTTGATTTTTTTAACAATTTTCTTTGGTTACAATGGTTAATCACTGCTTTAAAAAAATAAAAGAGTCAAGTAAGATTTCAAATCTGTCTTTTTCTCCGAGATGAACGTGCCCCTCTGACAAAACCTCTGGCCCCAGCTAGGCCCCACCAGTACAACTGGTCTAGATTCGCCACTGTGAACACTGACAAGTTTCTGTGTGTGTTCATAGTTACCAACTTACAGCTGTCTGTGGAGGATGGATTTTGTGCATTTGTTGCTGGTTGAGGTGAATGATCATCTTGTGTGTGCTTCACCACTGCTGCACATTCAGCTGTAAGTTTCCGTGCAGCATTTTGGGTCTTTTCTGGACTGTAAAATCCGATCGTTTTAAATCTTGGATCCAGCAGTGTGGCGAGTGAAAGGACAGTTGATTTCTCGAGGTTCTCAAACTTATTTTTGAGGGTCGCAATGACATTCCGTCCAAGAAGTGTTGCTGTTACATTTGTGGTCCTCAGTATTACTTCCCGGGCTGCTTGAAATCACATCTTTACAAGTGGAATCACCATTGAACCTGACACTCTCTTCTCCTGGGACAGTTCGACAGTTGCTGCATAGAATGTGGAGAAGCACTTGGAGATGCTGAGATTGTTTCATATTCCTCAGAAGAGAGAGGATGAACATCTGTCTTAAGTGATGCCAGAGCTGCCCCGACTGTCTGCCTCTCGTTGTACAATCACTGCAGCATCAAAAAGGTGCTGTTCCAGCACTTGAATGAGCTTCATCACCGCACAGTTCATTTGCTGTTGCACCTGTTTCAGTTTTTCTTTTCCATTAGTGCTCGACCTAAAATAAGTCACCACTTTCCGTGCCTTTGTGCGCAGATCTTCTAGGCCAGGCGTTTGATCCAGGGATTTTTTTTTAAACCACCAACATTTAATGCATGTGCAATGCAAACATGTTGCATGGCTAGTTTTTTGCAGTGGAGACCATGTTTGCAGCAGCATCAGTCACCAGGCATTGAACCTTCAACTCAAGTCCCCACTCCACCATCAGAGACCTCTGAGCAGCTGTGATGTTTTCAGCACTGTGGTCTTGGGGGAAAGGCAGCACTCCTAAAAGTAAAGTGGCCATCTTCATATTATCCAGGACACAATGACAAGTTACTGCCAGATAAGCATCCATGTTCATGGAGGTCAGAGGTCAGGCTCACTCCCTCCACGCTCAGCAGTTGAGCCTTGGCTTTGGTCTTCTCCTCCTCATATTTCTCCTCCACCATCTTCTTCAGAGCCTGTCTGGAAGGCAGAGTGTACGTGGGGTCAAGCTTCCCCACAAACTCTTTGAAGCCTGGATCGTCCACAACAGTAAAAGGCTGAGAGTCCTTCACCAGCATCATGACCAGAGCTTCATCCAGCTCCTGCTTTCAGTCCACTAAGACACAATCAAACAAATAAAACTGTTATTTTCTGCTGCTGCCAGAAACTGAGAGTCTGTGTTGCTGTCATCCAGCTTCGGTCCTGGTCCTGAAGATGTCCTGGTCCTCCTGGTTGTCCATCAGCAGATGTCCTGGTCCTCCTGGTTGTCCATCAGCAGATGTCCTGGTCCTCCTGGTTGTCCATCAGCAGATGTCCTCCAGTGAGTAGTTTCTGTCCTTCCTGACACTTGTTGAACTCATGCTGCTTCTAGAAGACTTCATGGAAACATGTCATCATTAAGTTGTTGATTCAGCTCTACAATGTTCAACCTGGAGCTCTTTGGAAGAAAACACACATTCATCTTCATGTGTTCATCCACAGTGGAGGAAACTTCATCTTCCTCAGTGGAACAGACTGAACAACATTTATTATAAAGTTGTGACCTTAAACTCTTCAGTCAGCTTGTTATTCAATTGTTGTCATTTTGTGATAGGGATTGCTTTTGATCTTTCTGTTAGAGAAATAGAAATATAAAGTTTACAACATAATTCAGTGGTGTCAGCTTTTAGTTCACATCTGTAACACATCAGGAAGCGTGTTTGGTTTCTCTAACTTCTATCACGGTGCAAAAAATGGATTCTAAATATATGTCTTAGGTATATTTACATTAACGGTTAAAATTTACCTTAATTTAACAGAAAATATCTGATTATTTAGAGTTTTTGTCAAAAAAAACTTTCTACAAGCTGACTCCGCCCTCTTACTCTGGATTTGGTGATTACAGGCACTGTACTCATCAATAACTTATCTGTATATGACCTGGGTGTCTCAGACCACAGGGTCATCTCCATGTAAGTGCCTTCTTCTTCGCCTGCTTCAAACCCAAAACGACCCATCCAGTTCCGTGACTTTAAAAACATTTCCCTTGATGTTCTATCTACTGATCTTCACGCCCAGACCACTGTCAATCATTCATCTGCAGATGACTCTGTGGATTACTACAACCAATCTCTCCAAGAGCTTCTGGACCTACATGCTCCCTTGAAGACAAGACTGGTGTCTTTCTCCCGTTCAGCCCCCTGGTACACTGGTGAGCTGCGCAAGATGAAGGCAACTGGCCGTGCTATTGAGAGACGTGTAAAATCATCTGGTCTCTCTGTACATAAGCAGGCATATAAAGAACATCAGAAAGCGTACGCCTATTCTCTTAAAGAAGCACGCTCCAAATATTATTCCAACATCATCAACACCTGCCCTGGAAACTCTAAACAGCTCTTCTCCACAATAACTCATCTGCTTAATCCCATTAAACAAACTCCTGAGGAATCTGTTCAAAAATGCGACCTGTTCCTTTCATCATTTAAAAACAAAGTTGACACTATCAGATCTCAGCTCCACAACCTCCCTGTTCTCAGTGTGCCATCTACCCGTCTGCATTCTGGGACCCTGAGCAGCTTTGATGAAGTTGTTCAGAGTGAGGTGGAGGCCATCATCAAGAAAATGAAGCCTTCATCCTGCGCCCTGGATCCTTTCCCCTCGTCTCTCATAAAATCCAATCACTCTGCAATAAGCCCATTAATCACACAAATAATAAACAAGTCTCTACAATCTGGTCATGTTCCACTGCCTCTAAAAACTGCCATCATTAGGCCTCTTCTGAAAAAATCTAATTTGGATCCCGACATTTTTTCTAATTACCGCCCAATTTCACACCTCCCTTTTCTGTCTAAAGTGCTGGAAAAAGCAGTTGCTGCTCAGCTGCAGGACCACCTACAACAACACTCCCTGTATGAGAAGTTCCAGTCTGGATTCAGGGCAGCTCACAGTACAGAGACTGCATTGCTGAGAGTTACCAATGATGTCCTCATGGCTGCTGACACTGGTTCTCCCTCCATCCTTGTCCTCCTTGACCTCACTGCAGCCTTCGACACTGTGGACCATAGTATCCTCCTCCACCGTCTTCATGTGGAGGTCGGTCTCTGTGACACTGTCCTGGACTGGTTCAAATCTTTCCTCTCCAATAGGCTGGAATGTGTTAGTCTTGGCAACGCCACGTCCCAGACAGTCTGTGTCTCCTGTGGTGTCCCTCAGGGGTCAGTTCTGGGGCCCCTGCTGTTTTCCCTTTACATGCTGCCTTTAGGTCAAATTATTAATCAGTTCAACATTTCTTTTCACTGTTATGCCGACGATACACAGCTTTACATCAGGACTGGAGCATCCTCATCTTCCCCATTGTCATCTCCATCTTCACTCACTGCCCTCTCTGCCTGCCTGGAGGAAATAAGGGCATGGATGAATCAGAACTTTCTTCAATTAAACTGCTCCAAGACTGAGGCCATACTGATTGGCACCCCTCACCAGGTACAAACATCTACTATAACAACAATTTCCTTTTCTGGACAAGACATCCCCCTCTCCACCTCTGTTACAAATCTTGGAATAAAAATGGACTCTCATCTTACATTTGAAAATCACATTAAGCTTCTGTTTAAAACTTGCTTCTTCCATCTTCGAAACATCTCCAGACTTCGCCCATCCCTAACTTTTTCCGATGCTGAGAAGCTCGTCCATGCTTTTGTCTCCTCCAGGCTCGACTACTGCAACTCCCTGTTTATTGGAATCCCTGGTAAATACCTTCAGAAGCTTCAATATATTCAAAACAGTGCAGCAAGGATTTTGTTGAGAGTTCGTAAATTTGAACATATTACACCCATTCTCCATAACCTTCATTGGCTTCCTGTCGCCTACAGAATTCAGTACAAAACTGCTCTCATTACACATCAATGCTTACACGGAACTTCACCAGATTATCTAAAGGACATTCTTGCACCATACTCATCCACCCGGTCTCTACGGTCACAGAACAGTCATCTACTTCACATTCCGAGAACCAAATTAAGGACCATGGGAGACCGGGCTTTCAGTGTGGCTGCCCCCCGCCTGTGGAACTCTCTTCCTGACTGCCTAAGAGCTCCACAGTCACTGGTTGACTTTAAGAGCGGCTTGAAGACCTTTCTTTTTAACCAAGCATACTCTGCCTCCTCATGATTCTATCTTTGATCTTAGTTGATACTGTTATTGATTTTACTTGTTTTATTACTTGTTTTATTGACATTTAATTCTGTAGCACTTTGAGATTTTCATTAATGAAAAGTGCGTTATAAATTGAATTCATTATTATTATTATTATCTTAGTGATGTCACAGGATGAAGCTCCAACCTGCAGGTGTTTGTAGAGGCATGATGTGAGATGAAGTGATGTGTGAACTTTCCTGAGTACAGAGCAGAAATCAGAATGAACTCTTTCTGACTGACTTGAACTGGTCACAACTGGGAGCTTCTTCCAGATGTTCTGATCCAGTTTCCATGTTCCAGCTGCTCCTAATAAATCTCTAGTTGTTGTTGTTGTTGTCCACAAGATGGCGCTGTTTGTCTCTGACACTTCTTTCTCCTCATCAGTCCTCCAGCTGCATGAAGAAGATGAAGATGGTGTGCAGGGTGGTGCTGCTCCTCATCCTCAGCTCGTGTCTCTGTGGTCAGTTTGGACCTTCAGGTTCAGTCCAGAACATTCAGTTCTTGTTGTAGATGCAGTTTCAAGCCTCCCATGTTCCAGTTGTCAGTGTGTCTGCTCCTCTCTGTCTCCTCAGCAGCAACATTTGTAGTGAACGTGACCCAGAGCTCCTATCAGGCAGAGCAGAACCACAACATGACCTGGAGTGGACCTTCACCACCACACCTGAGACATCCTGGAGACACCTGTTCATCTACTGCAGCTTGTTAGCTCCTCTCAGAGAGTCACTCCTGTATCTGCTCCATGAAGGTGTTGAGGTGTCAGAGGCTCAGGATGAACAGTTTGCAGGACGAGTCCAGAGGGACGGAGACGTCCTCAGAGAAGGACGCATCAGACTCCACCTGTCCTCACTCAGGACGGAGGACTCTGGTCTGTACAGGTGTCAAGTGAAGACAGAAGATGGTTCTGGTTCTGGAATGTGTCGTGTGAACGTCTCTGGTGAGAAGAATTTAAATTGTCTTCATGATTAAACTCTTGATAATTGTTGACATGAACAAAACTCATTAGATTCAAGTTGAAACAGACCAGATGTTAGAACCTGTCATTTCCTTCACAGCAGCTGCTGAGCAGCTCCACAGACACACCTGGACTCCAGAACCAGAGGACCGAGGAAAGACTGGTCTCTCATCTCAGTGTGTTCATTAACAGCTGTGTGGGTCGTCTATTTGATCCTTTTCATTTTCAGAAATATGTTAGTAAAAAATAAAACTAGAAACAAAACCCAAGCAGAAGTTCAAGTGTTGAAGAGAAAGGTCTTCTGGACTTTGACCTAAAAGAAGGTTAAAAAACAAAACAAGTGGACTTCTATTCTGAAGCTAAAGATGTTTCTCTTCCCATCCTGAAAGCTTTTCTTTCTGCAGCTGTGCAGCCTCCATGCCACTCCATGATGCTGGAGCACAGGATGCTCTCCACTGCACCCTGTAGAAGGAGGTGACGACTGAACTTCCATCTCAGCCGCCTGAGGAAGTAGAGTCTCTGATGATCTTTCTTCATCAGGCTGGTGGTGTTGATGCTCCAGCTGAGGTTGTCGTTCAGGTGCACACCCAAGTACTTGTAGCTGGAGTTTGTGGAATACCCTCAACTTCCTGTTTATTTTTGGAACTATCAACTGTGACTCTTTGGAATACTCCTAAAGCAAGGACGCTGTTAGTTGTGATTCACCAACAAGGTACCCAAGTTGTAAATCGCAAGTGGGGGAATGTAACGTCCAACCAACATCCCTCAAAAGACAAAACATCCTCAGAGACACATCTCTTCTACCCCACTGGGCTAAATCTCCAAGTCAGGATGAGTCGACATCCTGGACCACCCTGGCTCCAGACTGACTATAATCATTAACCTTCTGTGTTA
>JBBPBX010053038.1:0-23982 GCA_038048925.1 Garcialebias charrua
TTTATTTGATCTCAGCAACTTATCTCTCACCATTTGTTAAAGTTTCCATGACAGTTTCAAGCTGAAAAGCTGAAAAAACTCAGTCCATTTGCGAGACGTTTCCCCCTACAATCGTGAAAACGATTGTGGCAGTTGACAACACAGCAAGCTCTCACCATTTTTTTTTATTTCACGTATGAAAGAAAATCGCACAGCGCCTTTCAGGGTCCTACACTTCCATGCACGCTGTACCCAGTCCCATTCTCTATCTCGGTTGCTTTTGGGTGAAGGCAGGGGACACCCAGGACAGGTCTCCAGTCTGTCCCAGAGACAGACAAAGAGACAAACAACCATCCACACTCTCAGTCACAGCTAGGAACAATTTACAGTTGCACAGACGAGCCCAAAAAGGGATTCAAACTGAGGACTCAAGTTCTCGATTCAGAGTTCTAATCACTAATTATCAACAATAATTTATCATATTTGAGTTGCTAAATCCTTACTGATAATCATTGTGTGGAATTTTTAATATTACAGATCAGATCAGATGTGTACTGCATAGACCTAACTATAATAATAATTATAATAATGAATTCAATTTATAACGCACTTTTCATTAATGAAAATCTCAAAGTGCTACAAAGTGCAACAGAATTAAATGTCAATAAAACAAGTAATAAAACAAGTAAAATCAATAACAGTATCAACTAAGATCAAAAGTAGAATCATGAGGAGGTAGAGTATGCTCGGTTGAAAAGAAAGGTCTTCAAGCCGCTCTTAAAGGGGACCACAGATAGGTTTTTAAAATTTTTATGGTATTTCTGTGGGCTATCCCGACAATGTTCATTCAATTTAATACACAAAATAATTCTTAGATAATCAATTATACCCTTTTTAATTCTGCCATTTTTAACTTTCGTTTTGAACGACCGGTTTATGATAATGAGATCTCGTGGCACGCCCTTCAAAGATCTGCTTACATTAACTCCGCCCTCCAAAGGCAGACGAGGATGTCTGAACTCACGTTACTGCCACCCAGAGCCGAGCTGAGCTGTAACTGGACCGCAACGTACTGTATTGTGGGACAGATCAGACGTGTACAAGTTGTCGTGTCATTTTTTATTTTTCCTCTGTAATAAATGTCCAACTCCCTCCCTGACGTTCCCTCCCTCTCCCTGTGCGCGCGAGCTGGAGGTAGCGGAGCGGATGTCACTCGCGGACACACACACACACACACACACACACTCACAGCGGGGCTGTCTTGTTATCTGTGTCCCTCGCTCAGCCGCGCGCCGGGCCCGGCACACACACACACAACACATACACACACACACACACGGGTTTGTCAATGAGGTTTAGCGGTACATAGTCTGTCCTGCTAATGACACATAAACCAACACACACACACACAGCAACATGCTGCATCGCTGTTCATTCAAGCCTCCCATCTGAAAACGATCAATTTTAAATCTGCTTAGTGCACGCTCCATTATCTGGGCCAGCAGAGTCAGAGAGTTAGCTGGCTAGACTCTGTGACATTTTTAGCCATTGTGCTGACATGAAATCAGGAAAATCAACCGTCACGTGTTTTATACTGAAGTGGGTGGAGCCGCACCAGGGGTTGCTAGGTGAGGGGCTGGACTCAGGTTCGAGGTGGGTTGTCCTGGCGCTTGTGACGTCACAAGCGCGATGATTTGAAAACGAAACCTATCTTATCACAGTAAAATAAATATACTTAGAGTAAATAAACCACTGGGTGCATTTTTTTTTGGCCTTAGGACTGTTTTTTTATGAAGTAAATACCCAAAGTTGAGTAAAAAAACATTAAAAAGTGAATTTTGAATATGTGGTCCCCTTTAAATACACATTTGCCACCATTTTTAAAAAGAGGAACTACTTTAGCTATTTTCATTCTGTCTGGGAATATTCCTGTTGAAAATGACAAATTACCTATACAGTATATGTAAATGGCTCAATAACATGACTTATTTCTTTAACAACCATCATATCCATGTCTTCACAATCTTTTGATCTTTTGTCAGTAAATTTTTTAACTACCTTCATTATTTCATCTTTATCAGTTCCATTTACAAACATGCTGTTTACACAACCATTGATTTGCCTTTGTAGAAGGCGAAGAAGATCCGTGGTTAGATGTAGAGTCATGCTTAGGATCTGAATGTACTACGTCAAGGTCAAGATCACGAAGGTCTAAAAGTTGTTCAGGCCAATCGTGCTCACAATTAAGCAAAAGACTGGAAGCAGAAGCTAAGGCAGTTGCATCTAAATAAGTATTAGCAGTAGTGCCCACATTTTTTCTGTAGCTCTGGAGAGTAGTCATGGTCGAAGTAGATAGGGTTGTCCTTGTAGATAACTTTTCTCTTGTTCCAGGCTTGTCGTACAATCATTTCTTTCACTGAAAAGTCCACAAACTTTACGATCAGGGCCAGCGGGCCAGCTGTGGGGTTTTTCAGCTTAGCTGCGGGGGCTCGGTGAGCCCGTTATATCCGCGCTGGCTGCAGATTTTTAAAATTTATTTATTTTTACATTTTTGGGCTCTAGTGGCCTTTATTGTAGAGGATAAGGGCGAAACGGGTAGAGAGAGGGGAGAGACATTGCAGAAATAGTTCGTCGGGACCGGGACGCAAACCCGCGACGCCTGCAGCAAGGCCCAGCCTTAGAACATGTGCCGCGCGCTTATCCCCCACACCAAAGCGGCGGCACAGGCTGCAGGGTTGTTTTAATCAGTTCTTTAACAAAAGCAATCACATCTTTGTCTTCACTGTCTTCTGGCACCTGGTAGATTCTCAAATTGTTTCTTCGAGATCTATTCTGTAGGTCTTCGTATTTAGCCGTTAAATCCATCTCCCTATGCAGCAGGTATCTGATCGCCCTCTGGTGTCTCTTCGCCATATCTTCCGTGTTGCTAATGCGGCCTTCTGCCTCCGCGGTCCTCTTTTCCAATGAGTCCACACTACTTTTCAGTTCTTGCAGCGTAACATCCATTTTTGTTAGCGATAGTTTGGTCTGTGAGTGACCTTCTCTTTTCTTTTGTCTTAATTATTATTATTTTTTTTGTGGAGATTTCAACGCACATATCTGCTGCCCAAGTAATCAACTTGGATGTGAGTTTCAGGACCTTCTGGACTCTTAACCTGTTGCAATCTTTCTCAGGGGCCACGCACAATCAGGGCCATACACTGGATTTAATTATCCCCCACGGCCTTCACATATCTGCAGTAGAGATTCTGGACACTTGTATTTCAGACCACTTTCCCATCTTATTTGAATTTTCCACCCCTCCTGCACCGAAGGCTATTCTCCCAGCACATCTCTCTCGCTCCATCACCCCATCCACTCAAAGTCAGTTCACTGATGCCTTTAAGAGCACTGACTTATACTCTGCTGTCAGCCTGGACCCATCTCTACATCCTGAGGAATTCATCACCTCCTTCCATCACACCTGCACAACGATCTTGGACTCCATCGCTCCTCTCAAACAGGCTTCTTCAAAGATCAAACCACCTCCATGGCTCAACGAAACAACGCGGGCTCTTCGACAACGTTGCAGGAAAGCAGAGCGAAAATGGAGGCGGGACCGGCTTCATGTATCCCAGGGAATACTGAGAGACTGTCTCTGTGATTATCAAAATGCTGTTAAGCAGGCCAAGTCACAGTACCTCTCCAATTTAATCTCCACCAGCTCCAACCGGCCGAGGATGCTATTTAGCACAATCCAGTCTGTCATCAATCCCTCTGTCAATGTTCTGAAAACTGCCACTCAGTCTACCTGTGACGACTTTCAGAGCTATTTTGTCAACAAAATAGACTATCAGGCAGAACATTGTCAGTCCATCCAATACTGTCCAGTCATGTGCGTCTGCAATAACCACTGCTGTTTTTGACAAGTTCGACCTGGTTTCACTGCCTCACCTCATCAAGGTGGTTCAGCAGATGAAACCAACAAACTGTTCTCTTGACATCATTCCCTCTAAAATGTTCAAACAGTCCTTTGATGTACAGTAATTGGTCCTTGTGTTTTGTCATTCATTAACATCTGTCTAACTTCAGGTTATGTGCCATCTGCTTTCAAACATGCTGTGGTCAGGCCTCTTCTTAAAAAACCAGGCTTAGATCCTACAGCTCTCTCTAATTTCAGACCAGTTTCCCATCTGTCATTTCTATCAAAGGTCCTAGAAAAGATTGTTTTTATTCAACTTCAATCTTTTCTAGAGCTCAAAACCTGTTTGAAAAATTTCAGTCTGGTTTTCGAGCCCGTCACAGCACTGAATCAGCACTGCTCAAAGTGCAGAATGACATTCTTCTGTCCCTGGATGCAAAAAACCCTGTTCTGCTGGTGATGTTAGACCTCTCAGCAGCTTTTGACACCGTCGACCATCAGGTACTAATCAACCGCTTGTCTGAGCAGGTTGGCCTCCAGGGAGCTGTGCTTGAGTGGTTCAGATCATACTTAACTGGGAGAACCTTTTCTGTCATGATAGGTGATCTGTCCTCCTCTTCATCAACCCCTCTGACCTCTGGCGTACCACAGGGATCCATTCTGGGGCCAGTCCTCTTTTCTCTTTACATGCTGCCATTAGGATCAATCATTGCACATCATAATCTGTCTTTTCATATGTATGCAGACGATTTACAAATCTATCTGCCAGTCACTCCCAACCCCTCACCCAATTCAAACACTATTGTCAACTGCTTAAATGACATTAAGCACTGACTTCTCAAAACTTCCTCCACCTAAACACAGATAAAACTGAATGCATTTTATTTGGTGCACCCGGTGACACCAGCAACATCCTTCCCAGTCCCAGTTTTGGTTTTCCCCTCCCCCACTTCAACCCGGTGGTCAGAAATCTTGGAGTGCAGCTTGACTCCAACTTAAAGCTCGATAAACAGATCAGTTCTGTTGTTAAGACCACCTTCTTTCAGTTCCGTCTACTCTCTAAAGTAAAGTCACTCCTCAGCCGTAGTGATCTGGAGAAGGCCATCCATGCCTTTGTGACATCCAGACTTGACTATTGTAATGCTTTGTATGTTGGAATTAATCAATCCTCCATCTCCCGTTTACAGCTTGTACAGAACTCTGCCACCCGCTTTTTGACCAACACACGAAAATATGAACACATCACTCCTGTCCTGTCCTCTTTACACTGGCTCCCGGTTCAGTTCAGGATACAGTTCAAGCTGCTGCTGTTTGTTTTCAAAGCTCTGAATGGACTTGCACCTCTCTACATCTCAGAACTTTTGAAAGTCCATCAGCCCGGCAGAGCTTTACGATCTGCCAGTCAACACCTGCTGGAGGTGCCTCGCTCAAGGTACAAACAATGGGGAGACCGGTCCTTTTCTGTTGCCGGCCCAAAAGCCTTGAGCTGCGTGCCACCTCTGATCTGACTCTGTTCAAGACCAGACTGAAGACCCACTTGTTCAAAAAAGCTTTCAGTGTGTAACTTTTATTACTTTTGGTATTTTAGTATGTAGCTTTTTTTTATTTCCATTGCCTCCTTTTATTGTTGTTGCTTTTATTCTTTTTTCACTGATTTATTGTACCGGTTTTTATATTTTCTGTCCTGTTAAGCACCTTGGTCAATGCAAGGCATTGTAGGAAGGTGCTATACAAATCTTCTTCTTCTTCTTCTTTCGGCTTTTCCCTTTTCAGGGGTCGCCACAGCGAGTCATCCTCCTCCACCTCACTCTGTCCTCTGCATCCTCTGTCCTCACTCCAACTACCTTCATGTCCTCTCTAACTGCATCCATATATCTCCTCTTTGGCCTTCCTCTGTGTCTTTTTCCTGGCAGCTGCATTTCTAACATCCTTCTACCAATATACCCACTGTCCCTCCTCTGGACATGTCCAAACCATCTCAGTCTGGCCTCCCTAACTTTATCTCCCAGTTGTTCAACATGTGCTGTACCTCTGATGATCTCATTCCTGATCTTATCCATCCTTGTCACTCCTAAGGAGAACCTCAGCATCTTCATTTCTGCTACTTCCAGTTCTTTCTCCTGTCTTTTTGTCAATGACACTGTCTCCAGACCATACAACATAGCTGGTCTCACCACTGTCTTGTAAACTTTTCCTTTGACCTTTGCTGACACCTTTTTGTCACAAATCACTCCTGAAACTTTTCTCCATCCACTCCATCCTGCCTGGACTCTCTTCACCTCTTTACCACATTCCCCATTTTCCTGGACAGTGGACCCCAAGTACTTGAAGTCCTGCACCTTTGTGACCTCTGCTCCTTGTAGCCTCACTGTTCCACTGGCCTCCCTCTCATTCACACACATGTACTCTGTCTTACTACGGCTGACTTTCATTCCTCTTCTTTCAAGTGAATACCTCCACCTCTCCAAGTTCTCTTCCACCTGTTCCCTGTTCTCACCACATATCACAATGTCATCTGCAAACATCATAGTCCATGGGGATTTCTGCCTGACCTTATCAAACAAGAAGGGGCTCAGAGCCGATCCTTGATGCAATCCCACCTCCACCTTGAAGCTATCTGTCACTCCTACAGCACATCTCACCACTCCTGCTGTCTTCATACATGTCCTGTACCAGTCTAACATACTTTTATGCCACTCCAGATTTCCTCATGCAATACCACACCTCCTCTCTTGGCACCCTGTCATATGCTTTTTCTAAATCCACAAACACACAATGGAGTTCTTTCTGACCCTCTCTGTACTTCTCTATCAACATCCTCAAAGCAAAGATGGCATCTGTGGTGCTCTTTCTTGGCATGAAACCATACTGCTGCTCACAGATAGTCACCTCTTGTCTAAGCCTTCCTTCCACAATTCTCTCCCAGATCTTCATCGTGTGACTCATCAACTTAATTCCCCTGTAGTTGCTACAACTCTGTACATCACCCTTGTTCTTAAAAATGGGAACCAGCACACTTCTTCTCCATTCTTCAGGCATTTTCTCACCCTCAAATATTCCATTAAATATTTGAGTCAAAAACCTCACTGCCATCTCTCCAAGACATTTCCAAACCTCCACTGGTATGTCATCAGGTCCTACTGCCTTCCCCTTCTTCATTCTTTTCAGAGCTTTCCGGACTTCACCCTCACTAATCTTTCCCACTTCCATGTCCACAGTCTGTATGACCTCCACTCTTCTTTCTCTTTCATTCTCTTCATTCATTAGCTCCTCAAAGTAATCCTTCCATCTACCCATCACACTCTCCTCACTTGTTAGAACATTCCCATTCCCATCTTTAATAAGCCTAACCTGCTGCACATCCTTTCCAGCCTGATCCCTCTGTCTTGCCAATCGGTACAAGTCCTTCTCGCCCTCTTTGGTGTCCAGTCTCCCATACAACTCATTGTACGCCCTCTGCTTTGCCTTAGCTACTTCCTTCTTTGCTCTACGTCCCATCTCCTTATATTCATGTCTCCTCTCTTCAGTCCTCTCACTGTCATATTTCTTCTTGGCTAATCTCTTTCTTTGAATGGCGTCCTGCACTTCACTATTCCACCACCAGGTTTCCTTATCATCCATTCTCTGTCCAGATGACACACCAAGTACCTTCCTACCTGTCTCTCTAATTACTGTTGCTGTAGTAGCCCAGTCACTTGGAAGCTCTTTCTTACCACCCAGAGCCTTTAACAGCTCGTCTCTGAATTTCTCACAACATTCTTCCTTCTTTAGCTTCCACCATTTGGTCTTCTTCTCTGATTTTACTCTTTTTCTCTTCTTCGCAACAACAGTCATTCTACACACAACCATCCGATGCTGTCTGGCCACGCTCTCCCCTGCCACAACCTTACAGTCTCCAATCTCCCTCAGGTTTCCTCTTCTACACAGAATGTAGTCAACCTGCGTACTCCTTCCTCCACTTTTATAGGTCACTCTATGTTCCTCCCTCTTTTGGAAATAGGTATTGACTATAGCCATTTCCATTCTCTTGGCAAAATCCACCACCATCTGTCCTTCCTGGTTTCTTTCCTTGACACCAAACCTACCCATCACTTCCTCATCCCCTCTGTTTCCTTCACCAACATGTCCATTCAGGTCTGCTCCAATCACCACTCTTTCCTCCCTGGGAATACTCTCTATCACTTCATCCAAATCTTTCCAAAATTTATCTTTCTCCTCCGCATCACATCCAACCTGTGGAGCATAACCACTGACTATGTTTAGCATCAGACCTTCTACTTCTACCTTCAGATACATCACCCTATCTGACACTCTCTTCACCTCGACTACATTCTTTGCCAACTCCTCCTTCAGGACCACCCCTACTCCATTTCTCTTTCTATCCACACCATGGTAAAACAGTTTGAACCCTGCTCCAATACTGCGAGCCTTGCTGCCCTTCCACTTGGTCTCTTGGACACATAAAACATCTACCTTTCTTCTCTGCATCATGTCAGCCAGCTCTCTACCTTTGCCTGTCATTGTCCCCACATTTAGAGTTGCAACCCTCAGTCCTACATTCTTCACTTTCCTCCTCTCCCTCTGTCTCCTGACACGTTTCCCTCCTCGGGGTCTTCGACTAACAGTAGTACAATTTCCGCCGGCACCCTGTTTGTCAACAGCACCGGTGGCGGACGTTGTTAACCCGGGCCTCGACCGATCCGGTATGGTTTCACTTTGATGAACTCGCATTATAGTTTTGGCAAGTGTTTTACATCGGATGCCATTCCTGACACAACCCTCATCATTTACCCGGGCTTGGGACCGGCACAAGAGATACACTGGCTTGTGCTCCCTAGTAGCTGGCTTATGCTATACAATGGTTGGCTGCTATACAAATAAAGTTTATTATTATTCTTATTAATTTCTCCAATTCACTCCAACTCTTGCTCTCGGTGTTACCGTATTCACCGGAGGAATATACGCACCGGTGTTTAATACGCTTTGTCCAATTATTAACAATAAACAAGAAAAAAACATAAACAATACGCTTCGGTGTTTAATACGCGTCATCACCACGCGACGCGTCAGCGCCTCATTTACCCTAATCAAGATGGCGGCGACAGAAGCAAGCGAGTACGAAGATCTTCACAAGGAAACACGGTAAAACAATTATTTCTTTGCGAGAAAAAATATATTTCTTAGCTGACTTCATAGCAGACGTGCTTCTGAGCTTAACGAAATGTTCAAATCAGCTGGATTTTAAAAAAAAGTTCGCCGAATTTTAGGCAGGCGGTTCGGACCGGACGCTTTGTTTCTTTAAATTTAGCTAAATAAACGCTTAAAAAATATATTTCTTAGCTGACTTTATAGAAGACGTGCTCCTGAGCTTAACGAAATGTTCAAATCAGCTGGATTAAAAAAAAAAGTTCGCCGAATTTTAGGCAGGCGGCTCGGACCGGACGCTTTGTTTCTTTAAATTTAGCTAAATAAACGCTTAAAAAATATATTTCTTACCTGACTATAGCAGACGGGCTCCTGAGCTGAACCAAATGTGAAATCAGTTGGATTTAAAAATCAGCGGAGTGGTATCTTGCAAACAAAAACAGCTACATCCAGAGCAAGGGGTGGGCAGCGACAGAGTCAGTCCGACCAGAGGAGGCTGTTTTCGGACACATGAGCTAGAAACGTCTGGAAGTGGCCCTCCTCTTCCTCTTCGCTCTCTGAGTCCTCTGCTGGCTGCTGCCCATAGCGCCCGTATAGCGGCCGAAACTGGTACTGCACCATTTTTGCCAAAAATGAAAAACGAAGAATCAGAGCAAAAAATGGGTCTAAAAATATGGGAAAAAATCCATAAATAATACTCTTCGGTGTTTAATACGCTGGACATTCAAATTAGCAAAAATACAGCGTATTATAGACCGGAGAATACGGTACTTGTATTAGAAACATTAGCATCTGAACTGCTACTCATAGTCTGAGCCAGGGTTAGTTGCTTTAAGCTGTCATTTTTGTCCATTGTACCTTTCTGTTTTTTGGAGCTTTTGCTTCTTAAAGTTGTTGCCATGCTGAGTCTTGTTAGTATGCCACTTGTTGATGATTTTATGTTAGGCTATTTGGGTTTTACAGACGGAGCAATGCTTTAGGCTGTCGTCTCTTACATGACGTCACCGGAAGTCCTGGAGGTTGCTTTGTTGACGCTCCATGAATCAGCCTGTCTGCAGCTCTCAGCACCTTCACTGTGCCTTGAGGGAATCACTAATACCCCTTTTCCACCGCTCGGCTTGGGTCGGATCAGATCAGCTCAGATCGGCTCAATTCGGGTCGGGTCACATCTAGTTCTGTTTCCACAGCTTTTTTGTACCCCTTCTGTGCAGATTTTTTTTTTTTACTAACAGAATGTAATCACAAGATGTTCATGTACAAACAGTAACCTGTTGGAGTTATTTTAAATAAAATTCGATTTTTTATAATTTATTTTCTGAGGTTTGGAAGAAGTCAAAACAAAACAATTTAAATGCAGCAGATTTGACCACTACGTGACATTATTAAGGAGCTGTTAAGCTCAGGAACCCTCGTGCTAAACAGTCAGCTATGAAATATATTTTTTATATCAGAGAGTCAGAGAGTCTTTATTGTCATTTGCACCGCATGTGGTACATGTGATGAAAACGAGATTATGTACACGAGGTCCCAGTTACATCCAACAACAAATGAAAGAGAAAAACAGTAATAACATCTAGAACTAACTAAGAAAAACATCAACTAGTAATACACTAAGCCTAATATAGTGGGAATAAACAGCAGCACGAACATGAGTTTGTATGAGCAGATGGTCACAGATGAACACAGATGAACACAGCAACAAGAAAACAGATCAGCATCAGTATGATGTGATATTTTGCAGTGTTTATTTTTTATTTTATTTTTATTTATTCATGAGTCTAACAGCCTCAGGGTAGAAGCTGTTCCTCAGTCTAGTGGTTCTACACTTGATGCTCCTCAACCTCCGTCCTGAGGGGAGTGGGGCAAAGAGTGAGTGTGCTGGATGAGTGAGGTCTTTCATGATGCAGGTGGCTCTTTTCCTGCATCTGGAGGTGTAAATGTCTGTGATGGTGGGGAGACTGACTCCAACAGACTTCTGTGCAGCCTTCACCACTCTCTGCAGAGCTTTCCTCTCTTCAACTGTGCAGCCTCCATGCCACACGTTGATGCTGGAGCACAGGATGCTCTCCACTGCACACCTGTAGAAGGAGGTGAGAACTGGGCTGCTCAGACCAGCTCGTCTCAGCCGTCTGAGGAAGTAGAGTCTCTGATGACCTTTCTTGATCAGGCTGGTGGTGTTGTTGCTCCAGCTGAGGTTATCATTCATGTGTACACCCAAGTATTTGTAGCTGGAGACCACTTCCACTGCAGACCCACCTATTTTCAGTGGGGCATGGGTGTGTTTGTTCCTTCTGAAGTCCACAATCATCTCCTTTGTCTTCTTCACATTCATGTGAAGATTATTCTCTTTGCACCAGCTCTCCAGGTGTTCCACCTCCTGTCTGTAGCTGGACTCATCATTGTTTGTGATGCATCCCACCACCGCTGTATCATCTGCAAACTTAACAATATGACAGCCTGGAAGTGTGGCTGTACAATCATATGTGAGCAGAGTGAACAGAAGGGGGCTCAGCACACATCCCTGAGGAGAGCCAGTGCTGAGGGTTATGGTGGAGGAGGAGAAGTTGTGGATCTTCACGGACTGTGGTCTGTCTGTTAAGAAGTCTAGTACCCAGTTACAAATAGAGGGGCTTAGTCCAAGTGTAGATAGTTTGTCTATCAGAGTTTGGGGGATCATGGTGTTGAAGGCAGATGTGAAGTCCACAAAGAGCAGACGCACGTATGAGTCTTTCTGATCCAGGTGGGTGAGAGCAGTGTGGACCACGGAAGAAATGGCGTCCTCTGTTGATCGGTTCTCACGGTATGCGTATTGATGAGGGTCCTCATTGATGTTGACGGTTGCCTTGATGTGGGACATGACCAGTTTCTCAAAACATTTAGCGACTATCGGGGTGAGGGCCACCGGTCTATAGTCATTCAGACCAGTCACTGTGGAGCTCTTTGGGACTGGGATGATGGTCGCGGTCTTCAGGCAGGTGGGAACTGACTCCAGTGCAAGTGAGGTGGTGAAGATGTCAGCCAGCACCTCACAGAGCTGGTCCGCACATTCCTTCAGAACTTTCCCTGGGATGTTGTCTGGTCCGGTTGCTTTATGAGGATTAATCTTTCTGAGACTGCCTCTCACTTCTGCTGCGGACACCCTGAGATGCTCTTCATCTGGTGATGAGGTGAGTCTGGTGCTAGCTGGTCTGTTTGGATCATCAAAACGTGCATAAAACTTATTGAGGGCATCAGGCAGAGATGGGTCCCTGGGGCATTGTTTGTTTTTGCCTTTGTAATCTGTTATGCATTTAATACCCTTCCACATGCTCCGTGGGTCTTGTGAGGTGAACTGTCCCTCGATCCTCTGTGCATACGTGGCCTTGGCCTTCTTAATGCCATCCTTCAGTTCATTCCTGCTCTTATATCTTATATTTTTATATCTGTTTATTTAGCTACATTTTAAGGAAATACAGCCGAAATATATTTTTATATCTGTTTATTTAGCTACATTTTAAGGAAATACAGCCGAAATATATTTTTATATCTGTTTATTTAGCTACATTTTAAGGAAATACAGCCGAAATATATTTTTATATCTGTTTATTTAGCTACATTTTAAGGAAATACAGCCGAAATATATTTTTATATCTGTTTATTTAGCTACATTTTAAGGAAATACAGCCGAAATATATTTTTATATCTGTTTATTTAGCTACATTTTAAGGAAATACAGCCGAAATATATTTTTATATCTGTTTATTTAGCTACATTTTAAGGAAATACAGCCAAAATATATTTTTATATCTGTTTATTTAGCTACATTTTAAGGAAATACAGCCAAAATATATTTTTATATCTGTTTATTTAGCTACATTTTAAGGAAATACAGCCAAAATATATTTTTATATCTGTTTATTTAGCTACATTTTAAGGAAATACAGCCAAAATATATTTTTATATCTGTTTATTTAGCTACATTTTAAGGAAATACAGCCAAAATATATTTTTATATCTGTTTATTTAGCTACATTTTAAGGAAATACAGCCGAAATATATTTTTATATCTGTTTATTTAGCTACATTTTAAGGAAATACAGCCGAAATATATTTTTATATCTGTTTATTTAGCTACATTTTAAGGAAATACAGCCGAAATATATTTTTATATCTGTTTATTTAGCTACATTTTAAGGAAATACAGCCGAAATATATTTTTATATCTGTTTATTTAGCTACATTTTAAGGAAATACAGCCGAAATATATTTTTATATCTGTTTATTTAGCTACATTTTAAGGAAATACAGCCGAAATATATTTTTATATCTGTTTATTTAGCTACATTTTAAGGAAATACAGCCGAAATATATTTTTATATCTGTTTATTTAGCTACATTTTAAGGAAATACAGCCATACGCATGATCCTAGTTTTTAAAATCCTGCAGTTTTTAGCACTACGTGAATTTATTAAGGACACGTTCAGCTGAAGACCCATCTTTGCTATAATTTTAAAAACAAATAATTGTTTTTACCGTGTTAATCATTTACAGTACTTCCGTGTTCGCTCCCTCGCTTCTGTGAAGGCACACATTCCAAACATTCCTCCTTCCGGCGCGCATCAGCGCGGGTCGTCACGGCATAGAAACGAGACCAGAAATCTGGTGCGGGGCAGCTCGGAATATCCGGTGGAAATGGAGTAAAGTGGGTGTCTGCGACGCACATATTACGTAATAACCGACCCGAGCTGACCGGTGGAAAAGGGGCATACGCTGCCTTTGTTCTTCAGAGTTAGAAGGTGGTAGCTCTCGTCAAATGATCATCTCATCGTTTCACCATGGAAATAATTTTAATATTGTTTATAATAATTAAGAAATTACCACCAATTTATGTGCATGCTTTATTTCTGTAGTAATGAAGAGTTGTGTAAATAAAAACCACCACTAGATGGCTGGCAAAAAACAAACAAAAAATTATAAACAATATATTGGACGCTGGATAGTTCCAGAAGTCCCAGATGGGTGGTACCCTGGCGCCCCCTGCAGGTGAGCCGCTCCTGTTGGAAAGGAAGGGGGTAGGAAGGATGCAATGTCTCTCAGGACGTTCTTTCTTTGAGGACCTTGGATGAACACTACAACACAGATTAATATACAAGATTAAACATTTGTCCTTTAAATATCCTGATGCATGCTCAATAATCCAGTTAGTGTCGTTGAATTTAACAAACAGTGAGAGATAAGTTGCTGAGATTGAATAAGAGATCAGATCTGATCTTGTAATGATACAGATGCAGATGATACAGCGGTGGTGGGATGCATCACAAACAATGATGAGTCCAGCTACAGACAGGAGGTGGAACACCTGGAGAGCTGGTGCAAAGAGAATAATCTTCACATGAATGTGAAGAAGACAAAGGAGATGATTGTGGACTTCAGAAGGAACAAACACACCCATGCCCCACTGAAAATAGGTGGGTCTGCAGTGGAAGTGGTCTCCAGCTACAAATACTTGGGTGTACACATGAATGATAACCTCAGCTGGAGCAACAACACCACCAGCCTGATCAAGAAAGGTCATCAGAGACTCTACTTCCTCAGACGGCTGAGACGAGCTGGTCTGAGCAGCCCAGTTCTCACCTCGTTCTACAGGTGTGCAGTGGAGAGCATCCTGTGCTCCAGCATCAACGTGTGGCATGGAGGCTGCACAGTTGAAGAGAGGAAAGCTCTACAGAGAGTGGTGAAGGCTGCACAGAAGTCTGTTGGAGTCAGTCTCCCCACCATCACAGACATTTACACCTCCAGATGCAGGAAAAGAGCCACCTGCATCATGAAAGACCTCACTCATCCAGCACACTCACTCTTTGCCCCACTCCCCTCAGGACGGAGGTTGAGGAGCATCAAGTGTAGAACCACTAGACTGAGGAACAGCTTCTACCCTGAGGCTGTTAGACTCATGAATAAATAAAAATAAAATAAAAAATAAACACTGCAAAATATCACATCATACTGATGCTGATCTGTTTTCTTGTTGCTGTGTTCATCTGTGTTCATCTGTGACCATCTGCTCATACAAACTCATGTTCGTGCTGCTGTTTATTCCCACTATATTAGGCTTAGTGTATTACTAGTTGATGTTTTTCTTAGTTAATTCTAGATGTTATTACTGTTTTTCTCTTGCATTTGTTGTTGGATGTAACTGGGACCCCGTGTACATAATCTCGTTTTCATCACATGTACCACATGCGGTGCAAATGACAATAAAGACTCTGACTCTGACTCTGACTCTCTAATTGTCTTTATTCGAAGGCTTCAAAGATGACAAGCGTCCAAAGGCTCTGTCTCTCTCTGCAGTCAAGAGATGAGCCCTGAACAAAGGATACATTGAGGTTTTATACGTACTGGTACTCAGTCATAAAAAACATGCGCACACATTTCCTAATACAGTATTATCAGAGAAGGCAGGATGTTCACACAGGTGGTATTTCCTCAGATAAGATCAGGTGTTGGACTTGAGTTCCGGGCCAGGAAACAACCAAGCAGTGTTGCCAGGTGAGAAATGTAGGATTATCGTACTAGAGTCCTAAAATTATCGTATTTTGAGGGAAATTATCGTACACCCGTGATAAACAAAATAACAAGTATGCTCTATAGTCACTCTGTTGTTGAATAGCGTCTAACAGGCACTCACAGCTTTGTGGCGTCAGTACTGGTGGGAACCAGAGACAATAATACGTATTAATGTCTGGTGGCAACTAATGAGCCCCCCCCCCTTCTTGTTTTGTTTCATGGCTGTTAACCACCGCCGAGCTGCAGTGTGGACCGGAGATTATTTAAAAAAACTAATTCTGTAAAATTAATTTAATAACTCAACTAAATTCTGTCTATTAAGTTTGTATTTTCAAGGAAATAATAACTTGATCTTTAACTTTACTGATATCACTACTAAAAAAACATCAAAAAACATTTAAAATTCATTTTATTTATTTATTTTTGGAAATGCTTTCTTCTTGTTTCATACCCTGGACATTTCATCAAGACATGTTGAACCGTTTCAGGGAAATTACTGGTGCACATGTCACAAAAAAGTCCGGTTGCATGTTTTCATGATTTAATAAGGTCTGTGTGTCCTGTTCTAATGCGAGTAAGTTCCTGTTTCTTCCTGCTTATATCTTACCTTATTATTAATGTTGTGTAAATGTCTTCCTGTATCAGTAATGTCCCAGTTTTCCTGTCATATTTTCTTAATATATTTCTTTATTATAATTTAACGTTCAACTTTATATAAATGTTCTATCATTTTCATCACTTCTTCCAGAGCGGTGTCAGACACTGCCACACACGGCTCTGCTTTTTCTAACTCATGGGGCGGGCGCAGCGGACTATTCAACCAATCACGGTCGTTGTTCTGCATATACGTCATTTTTAGGTCACATTTAGAAAAGCACGATTGGCTGGAATTTCAAGATGCCTTCAGGGTTCACAAAAAAACTCCGACAAACAGTTGCGACAGGCTGATGGAAACCGATCACAACTACACGTTCACAGAATGGTCAAATTATCGTATTTTTGGCCTTTTTCGGGATTATTGATCGTACATCGTACAGAGGGCAAAATTATCGTACAAATACGATAATTATCGTACACCTGGCAACACTGCAACCAAGTCAGCATCGTTAACAAGTACATTTCAGAACAGGACAGGACCACACAGTGAGAGGAGAGCTTTTCATAAGATTGGACTCTCAGGCTGCACATGCAATGTTGTGCTCAGATTATATTTACTATAAAAGTTTGCTTACTGCAATACACACATTTAATTTCATTTAAACACATTTAAGTCTTGTCCTCTGGACATTCAGTCTCAGTCTGAAGAATTCTTTCGGATGAAAGACTAAATGTTTCTACTTTTTTTTTTTTTTTTTATGTCCAGAGGACCAGACTAATCTCCAAATTAAGGGTGAAGCTTACAGCTAGGAAGCTTTTGACCACAGCTAATTTTTTGCCAGTGTTTGACTATGGCGATGTTTTCTATATGTGTGCTTCAAACAACTACTCCTTATCACAGGTAATCACTGCAGTGATTACCTGCTGTCCCAGTTATCAGTGCCATTCTCGTATTTGAAGGTTGGTTGGAACTTAATTTCTCCTTCATAAAAACCGTCAAACACTGTCTGCTTGTACTTTTGCATCTTGAGCTGAGGATCACATGCAGCTGATAAATATCACCAGTCATATACACATAATAAGAAATACTCAAGCAAAATAAAAATCAAACCCACCTGATCAAAACAGTTCAGCAACTTAAATTCTTTATTGCTGATTAATTCCTTGACAGTCTCGATGTCAAGGTCAGCAATTCGATAATTTAAATCTCCAACCCACACAACAACACTAATCAAGAAATCAAAAAGGCACATGTATAAACAGAACTGGATTAAATAATGTCTCAAATGAATAACAGGTAAGTAAATGCAGCATCACATGTAGCATTTTAATTCTAAACATTATTTTGAACACTGTGGCAGCCAGTATCTTTTCTGGGTTAAAGATTCATTGTATGTATGATTAATTCTTCGTCCTGGGTGCAGCTTATATTTTCCATTTAATGCAGCAAAATCTATCATTTTACTGTACATACACATTTACAACATTTTCAATCTGGTTTAACTGACCACTGGTCTTTGGGCATGTCCAACTGGGAGGAGACCCCGGGGAAGACCCAGGACACACTAGAGAGATATGTCTCTCGGTTGGACTGAGAATGCTTTGGAATCCTCCCAGAAGCGCTAGAAGAAGTGGTTGTGGAAAGAGATGTCTGGACCTCCCTGCTCAAGCTGCTGCCCCCGCAACCCCATTTCAGAACAAGCAGACGATAATGGATGGATGGATGGATGGATGTTTCTGACTGTTTATGTTATTTCTGAGTGGGAAAATGGGTTTGTCACATTTTCCCGTTCTGGTTTAGTTTGACATTTATGTTAAAGTCTGTTATTGGCTGTAAGGGGAGTGGTGGTGCAGAGGTTAGAGAAGGTGGGCCTGTGAGCAGAAGATCACCGGTTCAAGCCCCGCTACTGACAACATCAAAAATGTGGGTGGGGTAGGTGAAGCACCCACACCTGCCCCCACTCTCATTCACCCCACCCTTGGCCCTTGAGCAAGGCCCTTAACCCCCCAACATCTGCTCCCCCTGGTGTCCTAGATGGCAGCTCTCTGCTCCACACAGAGGGCTGTGGTAGCTCGGTGGTCTGTGGTTGCATCAGGAAGGGCATCCGGCATAAAAATAACTGCAAGTCTTCGTGCAAATTAGTTCACTGTGGCGACCCCTAATGCAGGGAGCAGCCGAGAGAAAATAAAAATAAAAGTTGGCTGTAAACTTACGAGTCAGGGAGTGTTTGTGGTAGGTATGAGGAGAAAAGCACTGCAAGTATGATGTCACCAAGCGCCACTTGGTGACATCACCACCTTAGCTTTGATTAAGATAGCCTAGCATTGCTCCTTCCAGTCCCATGTCATTCTCCTGTACAATTTTAGTTGGGAACTGTCTTTAAAAGGATTAGTGGATACATTTAACAAATTTAAATTGAACAGAAGCAAATTCTGCTAAGGGTTTTCAAAGTTAGCAAAAACACTATTCCTCTAAATGGAAACGTAGTTCCGCCATTGAGCTTTTTTGTTAAAGGTCACAAAAAAAAGAAACAGCTTACAAGTTACAAGTTATATTAACCAGCTCCAGAGTGCAACTAGAATAAAGATGAAGTGGTACTTGTGCTCCATGATGGTGAGTGGGGGCAGGCTATGATCCACTTGAGAAAACAGGAGCCGACTGCAGATCTCCTTGTAGTCCTGGTTCCTCCTCTCCAGTCCTTCAACATGGGCAGCCAGGTGGGAATTGACCACGCAGATGTTTGTGTCGTGGAACCGAAAACGAATTCCAACGGCACCTTTGTTTCCCTAAAACAAGTTGACAAAAATCCAGTTAATCTAATACTGCAGGCCAACAAATGGTAAGAATTGCATGACAGTAAGAGTTACTTTAAATGTGCATTTTTTAAGTTATCTAAATTTTTGCAAAGTCTTCAACTACCAAAATCAAAATCTTGTCATTTATCATCAGTCAGATGCTCTATGCTGCAGGAACAGTTAAGCAATCATAGTCAGATGCAAACTGAAAACAGCCTGTCTTACAACACTGCAGTAACATGTACAAATATATTCAGTTCAATTCAATTTATTTATATAGCGCAAAGTCACAACAGAAGTCGTTTCAGGACACTGAACAGAAACATTCATATTTATTCATAATAATTTAACATTATTTATCTGAGGAGCAGACTGCTTTGAGTTTAACTCCATCACAGAACTCTCATCTTGAACAAGCATGCAGTGATTACCTGCTGTCCCAGTTATCAGTGCCAGGCTCGTATTTGAAGGTTGGTTGGAACTTAATTTCTCCTTCATAAAAACCGTCAAACACTGTCTGCTTGTACTTTTGCATCTTGAGCTGAGGATCACATGCAGCTGATAAATATCACCAGTCATATACACATAATAAGAAATACTCAAGCAAAATAAAAATCAAACCCACCTGATCAAAACAGTTCAGCAACTTAAATTCTTTATTGCTGATTAATTCCTTGACAGTCTCGATGTCAAGGTCAGCAATTCGATAATTTAAATCTCCAACCCACACAACAACACTAATCAAGAAATCAAAAAGGCACATGTATAAACAGAACTGGGTTAAATAATGTCTCAAATGAATAACAGGTAAGTAAATGCAGCATCACATGTAGCATTTTAATTCTAAACACTAGAAAGTTCCTGGAGAAACTTTGACGGGGGCTGCCAGGCTGTTGCCGGACATCTTGAATCAAAATGGCTCCAAATGTTAATCAGTTCTAGAGATACATCTGATAAATACTTTCTATGAGTTTCAAACAGTACCAACAGTGAGTATGTTTTCATCAGATTCTAAATCATGTGACTTGACAGCAGCAGTTTGTGTGAGGAGTGTTCTCCCATTCATTTTCAATGGGGAAATATGGCAACTTTGTTAGCAAAATACATCGCCATGGTAACTCCGATTGCTTATAAAAGTAATAGCACACATCTCTGAGTCGGGCCGGTCGTTTTGATATAACTTTTGTGGGGGTTCACTTTGTGGTTCGGTCCGTATTAAAGTTGAAAAAGATAACTTTTTCTGGTGTAGAATAATAAGTGGGCAGTAACCAACTAGTTCCTGGATTTGGAGATTCATTACGTCTTTGTTCGCAAATTACGTTGCCATGGTAACTCGAAATGCCAATAAAAGTAATAGCACACATCAGGGGGCCGAGCCGGTCGTTTTGATATAACTTTTGTGGGGGTAGACATTGTGGTTCGGGCCGCATTAACGGTGAACGACAATGTAGACACACGTTCGAGCAGGAGAACAATAGGTTGCTTCCAAGCATTTACATGCAATGGCAGCCCCCAATTATTTTGAACACTGTGGCAGCCAGTATCTTTTCTGGGTTAAAGATTCATTGTATGTATGATTAATTCTTCGTCCTGGGTGCAGCTTATATTTTCCATTTAATGCAGCAAAATCTATCATTTTACTGTACATACACCTTTACAACATTTTCAATCTGGTTTAACTGACCACTGGTCTTTGGGCATGTCCAACTGGGAGGAGACCCCGGGGAAGACCCAGGACACACTAGAGAGATATGTCTCTCGGTTGGACTGAGAATGCTTTGGAATCCTCCCAGAAGCGCTAGAAGAGGTGGTTGTGGAAAGAGATGTCTGGACCTCCCTGCTCAAGCTGCTGCCCCCGCAACCCCATTTCAGAACAAGATAATGGATGGATGGATGTTCCTGACTGTTTATGTTATTTCTGAGTGGGAAAATGGGTTTGTCACATTTTCCCGTTCTGGTTTAGTTTGACATTTATGTTAAAGTCTGTTATTGGCTGTAAGGGGAGTGGTGGTGCAGAGGTTAGAGAAGGTGGGCCTGTGAGCAGAAGATCACCGGTTCAAGCCCCGCTACTGACAACATAAAAAATGTGGGTGGGGTAGGTGAAGCACCCACACCTGCCCCCACTCTCATTCACCCCACCCTTGGCCCTTGAGCAAGGCCCTTAACCCCCCAACATCTGCTCCCCCTGGTGTCCTAGATGGCAGCTCTCTGCTCCACACAGAGGGCTGTGGTAGCTCGGTGGTCTGTGGTTGCATCAGGAAGGGCATCCGGCATAAAAATAACTGCAAGTCTTCGTGCAAATTAGTTCACTGTGGCGACCCCTAATGCAGGGAGCAGCCGAGAGAAAATAAAAATAAAAGTTGGCTGTAAACTTACGAGTCAGGGAGTGTTTGTGGTAGGTATGAGGAGAAAAGCACTGCAAGTATGATGTCACCAAGCGCCACTTGGTGACATCACCACCTTAGCTTTGATTAAGATAGCCTAGCATTGCTCCTTCCAGTCCCATGTCATTCTCCTGTACAATTTTAGTTGGGAACTGTCTTTAAAAGGATTAGTGGATACATTTAACAAATTTAAATTGAACAGAAGCAAATTCTGCTAAGGGTTTTCAAAGTTAGCAAAAACACTATTCCTCTAAATGGAAAGGTAGTTCCGCCATTGAGCTTTTTTGTTAAAGGTCACAAAAAAAAGAAACAGCTTACAAGTTACAAGTTATATTAACCAGCTCCAGAGTGCAACTAGAATAAAGATGAAGTGGTACTTGTGCTCCATGATGGTGAGTGGGGGCAGGCTATGATCCACTTGAGGAAACAGGAGCCGACTGCAGATCTCCTTGTAGTCCTGGTTCCTCCTCTCCAGTCCTTCAACATGGGCAGCCAGGTGGGAATTGACCACGCAGATGTTTGTGTCGTGGAACCGAAAACGAATTCCAACGGCACCTTTGTTTCCCTAAAACAAGTTGACAAAAATCCAGTTAATCTAATACTGCAGGCCAACAAATGGTAAGAATTGCATGACAGTAAGAGTTACTTTAAATGTGCATTTTTTAAGTTATCTAAATTTTTGCAAAGTCTTCAACTACCAAAATCAAAATCTTGTCATTTATCATCAGTCAGATGCTCTATGCTGCAGGAACAGTTAAGCAATCATAGTCAGATGCAAACTGAAAACAGCCTGTCTTACAACACTGCAGTAACATGTACAAATATATTCAGTTCAATTCAATTTATTTATATAGCGCAAAGTCACAACAGAAGTCGTTTCAGGACACTGAACAGAAACATTCATATTTATTCATAATAATTTAACATTATTTATCTGAGGAGCAGACTGCTTTGAGTTTAACTCCATCACAGAACAGAAACATTCATATTTATTCATAATAATTTAACATTATTTATCTGAGGAGCAGACTGCTTTGAGTTTAACTCCATCACAGAACTCTCATCTTGAACAAGCATGCAGTGATTACCTGCTGTCCCAGTTATCAGTGCCAGGCTCGTATTTGAAGGTTGGTTGGAACTTAATTTCTCCTTCATAAAAACCGTCAAACACTGTCTGCTTGTACTTTTGCATCTTGAGCTGAGGATCACATGCAGCTGATAAATATCACCAGTCATATACACATAATAAGAAATACTCAAGCAAAATAAAAATCAAACCCACCTGATCAAAACAGTTCAGCAACTTAAATTCTTTATTGCTGATTAATTCCTTGACAGTCTCGATGTCAAGGTCAGCAATTCGATAATTTAAATCTCCAACCCACACAACAGCACTAATCAAGAAATCAAAAAGGCACATGTATAAACAGAACTGGATTAAATAATGTCTCAAATGAATAACAGGTAAGTAAATGCAGCATCACATGTAGCATTTTAATTCTAAACATTATTTTGAACACTGTGGCAGCCAGTATCTTTTCTGGGTTAAAGATTCATTGTATGTATGATTAATTCTTCGTCCTGGGTGCAGCTTATATTTTCCATTTAATGCAGCAAAATCTATCATTTTACTGTACATACACCTTTACAACATTTTCAATCTGGTTTAACTGACCACTGGTCTTTGGGCATGTCCAACTGGGAGGAGACCCCGGGGAAGACCCAGGACACACTAGAGAGATATGTCTCTCGGTTGGACTGAGAATGCTTTGGAATCCTCCCAGAAGCGCTAGAAGAGGTGGTTGTGGAAAGAGTTGTCTGGACCTCCCTGCTCAAGCTGCTGCCCCCGCAACCCCATTTCAGAACAAGCAGACGATAATGGATGGATGGATGTTCCTGACTGTTTATGTTATTTCTGAGTGGGAAAATGGGTTTGTCACATTTTCCCGTTCTGGTTTAGTTTGACATTTATGTTAAAGTCTGTTATTGGCTGTAAGGGGAGTGGTGGTGCAGAGGTTAGAGAAGGTGGGCCTGTGAAAGTTGGCTGTAAACTTACGAGTCAGGGAGTGTTTGTGGTAGGTATGAGGAGAAAAGCACTGCAAGTATGATGTCACCAAGCGCCACTTGGTGACATCACCACCTTAGCTTTGATTAAGATAGCCTAGCATTGCTCCTTCCAGTCCCATGTCATTCTCCTGTACAATTTTAGTTGGGAACTGTCTTTAAAAGGATTAGTGGATACATTTAACAAATTTAAATTGAACAGAAGCAAATTCTGCTAAGGGTTTTCAAAGTTAGCAAAAACACTATTCCTCTAAATGGAAAGGTAGTTCCGCCATTGACCTTTTTTGTTAAAGGTCACAAAAAAAAGAAACAGCTTACAAGTTACAAGTTATATTAACCAGCTCCAAGTGCAACTAGAATAAAGATGAAGTGGTACTTGTGCTCCATGATGGTGAGTGGGGGCAGGCTATGATCCACTTGAGGAAACAGGAGCCGACTGCAGATCTCCTTGTAGTCCTGGTTCCTCCTCTCCAGTCCTTCAACATGGGCAGCCAGGTGGGAATTGACCACGCAGATGTTTGTGTCGTGGAACCGAAAACGAATTCCAACGGCACCTTTGTTTCCCTAAAACA
>JBBPBX010053039.1:0-12546 GCA_038048925.1 Garcialebias charrua
AAATGGAAACAATGTTCCCTCGCCCGGACGCGGGTCACCGGGGCCCCACTCTGGAGCCAGGCCCGGAGGAGGGGCACGTTGGCGAGCGCCTGGTGGCCGGGCTTTTACCCATGGAGCTCGGCCGGGCACAGCCCGAAGAGGAGACGTGGGTCCCCCTTCCCATGGGCTCACCACCTGTGAGAGGGGCCAAAGGGGTCGGGTGCATTGTGGAATGGGTGGTGGCCGAGGGCGGGGACCCTGGCGGTCTGATCCTCGGCTACAGAAGCTGGCCATTGGGACATGGAATGTCACCTCTCTGGTGGGGAAGGAGCCTGAGCTAGTGTGTGAGGTTGAGAGGTTCCGGCTAGAAATAGTCGGACTCACCTCAACGCATGGCTCTGGCTCTGGAACCAGTTTCCTTGAGAGGGGTTGGACACTCTTCCACTCTGGAGTTGCCCCTGGTGAGAGGCGCCGAGCAGGAGTGGGCATACTTGTTGCCCCCCATCTTGGTGCCTGTACGTTGGGGTTCACCCCGGTGAACGAGAGGGTAGCCTCCCTTCGCCTACGTGTGGGGGGACGGGCTCTGACTGTTGTTTGTGCCTATGCGCCAAACGGCAGCGCAGATTACCCACCCTTTTTGGAGTCCTTGGAGGGGGTATTGGAGGGTGCGCCTCCTGGGGACTCCCTTGTTCTGCTGGGGGACTTCAACGCTCACGTGGGCAATGACAGTGAGACCTGGAGGGGTGTGGTTGGGAGGAACGGCCCCCTGATCTGAACCCGAGTGGTGTTCTGTTGTTGGACTTCTGTGCTCGTCATGGATTGTCCATAACGAACACCATGTTCAGGCATAAGGGTGTCCATATGTGCTCTTGGCACCAGGACACCCTAGGTCGCAGTTCGATGATCGACTTTGTTGTCGTCTCATCTGATCTGCGGCCGCATGTCCTGGACACTCGGGTGAAGAGAGGGGCGGAGCTGTCAACTGACCACTACCTGGTGGTGAGTTGGCTCCGATGGTGGGGGAGGATGCCGGTCAGACCTGGCAGACCCAAACGTATTGTGAGGGTCTGCTGGGAACGTCTGGCAGAGTCTCCCGTAAGACGGAGCTTTAACTCCCACCTCCGGGAGAGCTTTGAACACGTTCCGAGATCTAATAATGTGTCCACATAATCAAACTTCTACAAATCAAATCCCTCCTACAAGTCAACCATCTGTTAATCACACCTTCTCTTTTTCTCCGTTCTCAGTCAGTGGGGTAAATAAACTGTTAAATGATCTTGATCCAAAAAAATCTGCAGGTCCAGATGAACTTCCACCTTATTTCTTAAGGCTGGCTGCTCATATCATCACAGTCCCTGTGACCCACATCTTTTTAATCTGTCCATAAGCCAAAACACCATTCCGGATGCTTGGAAAACAGCCTTTGTTCTTCCTTTGCTGAAGGGAGGTGACCCCACCTCACTGAACAATTATCGACCGATCTCTAAACTCTGCATCTTAGCCAAGGTTCTAGAAAAACTGATAAACTCTCAGATCAAAAATTATCTGGACTCATTTAACATCTTACCTCTCCATCAATCTGGTTTCAGGAAAAAACACAGCACAACAACTGCTTCTCTGAAGGTTCTGAATGATGTTGTTGAAGCATTGGATGCTAAGGACTATTGTGCTGCACTTTTCTTAGACCTGTCTAAAGCTTTTGACACTGTGGATCATAACATCCTGTGTCATAAGCTCTCAGAAATCGGTTTCTCTGATCACACCATCGGTTGGTTTTCTAACTATCTTTCCAATCGGAGGCAATGTGTTCAACATAACGGTACTTCTTCCAGCTATTTAACAGTTAAAAATGGTGTACCACAAGGCTCAGTTTTAGGACCAACTCTCTTTACAATCTACATAGCTAATGTAGGTCACTGCATCCCTGATGCATCCTTACATTTCTATGCTGATGATACAGTTGTTTACTGCCGAGCTAAAACAGTTGCTAAGGCTTTCCAGTTACTACAATCCGCTTTTGACATCATCCAGTCAGATTTGTTCCGTCTCAAACTTGTCCTAAATGCTGATAAAACAAAAGGGATGTTTTTTTCAAATAGGAAGGCGGTTCCAGCAGATCCTCCTCTGATTTTATCTTCAAATGGTGTCCCTATTGAGTTTGTTGATTCCTATAAATATCTGGGTATCCTGATCGATTCACATCTCTCTTTTAAACTCCACGTGGAAAACCTAGTGAAGAAACTGAAAGTTAAACTGGGTTTCTTTTTCAGAAACAGATCATGTCTATCACTGAATGTTAGGAAACGCCTTGTGTCTGTGACTTTCCTTCCCTCCATTGATTACGGTGACATTCTCTACATGAATGCTCCTACAAGCACCCTGCGGATGTTGGATGTTGTCTATCATGGTGCACTAAGATTCATAACTGGTTGTGATTATCGTACCCACCACTGCACCCTGTATTCACTGGTTAACTGGACATCATTAACCTCACGCAGACTCTTCCACTGGTACATTTTCATCTTTAAATCACTTCTTGGTCTGCTGCCCTCATACATCTCCTCCTACATGTCTTTGCGTGAGTGCAGCTACAGTGTGCGCTCTCAGGACATGATTACCTGCAGTGTTCCGTCAGTGAGGACTGAACTTGGAAAAAGGGCCTTCTCCTACTCCGCTCCTGCTTCATGGAATATCTTACAAAAAGATCTGAAGCTCTCGACCTTGACTTCTCTAAATGGTTTTCAGAATCTGTTGGAATCCTGGCAAAAACCAATGCAGATTTGTTCCTGTCTTTGATTTTATACGTCTACCTTATAATGTTTTGCTAGTTTTTTGATACTTTGTTAAAAAAAAAAAAAACTTTCTTTTGTTTTTTTCTCTCTTTTGTTTTCTATTGTTTATTGTTTGTTTGTTTATTGTTTATTGTTTAAGGAAATTCTACCACTGCTGTTCATTGTTCTTTAGTTTTAGCAGGTCGCTTTCGTAAATGAGCCCATGAGGTTCAAAAGATTTACCTGACTAAATAAAGGTTGAATGAATTCTGTTATTTACCTGGATTATTGAGCATAAATCAGGATGGTATTCTGTGTTATTTACCTGGATTATTGAGCATAAATCAGGATGTTATTCTGTGTTATTCACCTGGATTATTGATCATAAATCAGGATGTTATTCTGTGTTATTCACCTGGATTATTGAGCATAAATCAGGATGTTATTCTGTTATTCACCTGGATTATTGAGCATAAATCAGGATGTTATTCTGTTTATTCACCTGGATTATTGAGCATAAATCAGGATGTTATTCTGTGTTATTCACCTGGATTATTGAGCATAAATCAGGATGTTATTCTGTTATTCACCTGGATTATTGAGCATAAATCAGGATGTTATTCTGTTATTCACCTGGATTATTGAGCATAAATCAGGATGTTATTCTGTTATTCACCTGGATTATTGAGCATAAATCAGGATGTTATTCTGTTATTCACCTGGATTATTGAGCATAAATCAGGATGTTATTCTGTTATTCACCTGGATTATTGAGCATAAATCAGGATGTTATTCTGTTATTCACCTGGATTATTGAGCATAAATCAGGATGTTATTCTGTTATTCACCTGGATTATTGAGCATAAATCAGGATGTTATTCTGTGTTATTCACCTGGATTATTGAGCATAAATCAGGGTGTTATTCTGTTATTTACCTGGATTATTGAGCATAAATCAGGATGTTATTCTGTTATTCACCTGGATTATTGAGCATAAATCAGGATGGTATTCTGCATTATTCACATGAATTATTGATCATAAGCGTTTATTGAGGCTATTTAATATTTTATTTTATTCATTTATTCATTAATTTAAAAGAGACAAAATAAAACAAATTCATCAAAAAAAAAAAACATTGGGCCTCATGCACGAACCGTTCGTACGTTCAGATTTGTTCTTAAACTGTGCGTACGAGTTATTTAGGATCATTTGTGGCATTCAACAATGTTTTCGTATCCTACGATTTTTTTCAGATACGAACAAAATTTACGAGTGGTCCGGACCTGTCGTATATTTTAGGAGCGTCAGTCTGCTGTCATCCAGATGGAATTTCTCCACTAATAACTTCATATTTCGTTATTTAGAAAATATTTAGAGTTTAAAAAAGTCACGCACCACAATTGTTCTTGACAATAGGTTCTGTTTGAAGTCGAATTATAATTTTAAATGTAATAATGACTAACGGATTAAAGTATTTAAATTAAAATCAATTTGTTATCAATGCCGTTTTCTAACACTACAATATCAATATGAAGATCTCAAACTGAAACCAACTTAAATTATGAATTAATTTAAGTTTAATTTGTCTCGGTAACGCAGACTTCGGTAACGCAGACTTTAGGTTGACCTCCTCCTGTCGCAGTCATAACTGCCAGATAGCTCAATCAGTAAAGCGTTGCGTTGCAGTGCCGAACTTTATGGGTTCGAGTCCCACATGGGACGTTTTTTTTCTCCTTTTAATTCATTCCAGATTTAAAAAACACAAGAAAACTATTTACAATACAACAAGAAATGAAGCATAAAGTCTTTTTAATCTGGAATGAATAAATAATCTAAAGAAGGAAGGAAGAAAAAAAAAAAGTCATACCTTGTGGGAATCGAACCCACGAAATCTCGATAACAGTGCAATGTTTTAACCAGTTAGCCACCAGTACACATGTATATTTTAAGGTCCACATTTATTATAAACAAACATTCTTTGGCATTAGTTGGTCATTTACTCCCATGAGTGACGCTGCTAATAAGGACAGATTTACTTTTCTCGACCAAAGAGAGCAGAACTTCAATCTCCGCACCGGTAGAGTTCTTCTTTTTTACTTTTCGCTGTCATTTTATGCACGAACACGTTTTGCCTCCGAGGCAGGAAACGTAGCCTTATATGGTGTTTTGAGGGGTGGGAATTATGTAAATAACCTCTCCGCGTGCACGCGCAGGTGGATAGAACAGGTGGGATTCATCATATTTACACAACCAATTTACACACTTTTCCTGAGGATAGAAGACTTTGTTGAATCTGACGTGGCATGTTCGTACGAACAAAAGTAGGAGAAATTTAGGATAGAAATACGAACATGTTCTTGCATGAGGCCCATTGAATGAAAAGAGTGCAGAAAGAAGAAAAAAACTTATATCACCTCCTTATAATAAACATTGAACCAGTCCGGCCCTTGGCTTGTAGCAAATTTGTTTTTTTGGCCCTCGGTGTATTTGACTTTGACACCCCTGGTTTATTGTCTCCTGGTTTTCTCTGACATCTGTTATTGTCATAATGTCCTCACACGACTCACTAGACTCTGAAATTGTGTGTGCAGGTCTGAATGTCTTGCTTTTTCCATGATTGGATTTGCATTTTGCAGCAAAGTGATTCTCTTTTCCACATTCCTTACACTTCTTTCCGTATGCTGGACATTTGTGTTTATTTTTCTCATGTGTGTGTCCACAACATTTACAGTTAATCTCATCATGTTTGTCTCTTCTCAGACTCTTTCATTGTATGCATTTCCTCCACCACTTTCCCATGTATGGTTTTGCTGTTCTTTTTTTGACATTTCAGTAGCTCTGCATAATTGCATACACTTGTCCAGAGTTAAGTTTTTTCCCCTTAACAGTCTTTCCCTCATTGCAGAGCTATTTGTCCCACATACAGACCAGATTCCAAAAAAGTTGGGACACTAAACAAATTGTGAATAAAAACTGAATGCAATGAAGTGGAGATGGCAAATGTCAATATTTTATTCGTAATAGAACGTAGATGACAGATCAAAAGTTTAATCTGAGTAAATGTAACATTTTAAAGGAAAAATGTTGATTCAAAATTTCACAGTGTCAACAAATCCCAAAAAAGTTGGGACAAGTAGCAATAAGTGGCTGGAAAAAGGAAATTGAGCATATAACGAACATCTGGAAGACCAATTAACACTAATTAGGTCAATTGACAACATGATTGGGTATAAAAAGAGTTTCTCAGAGTGTCAGTGTCTCTCAGAAGCCAAGATGGTAAGAGGATCACTGAAGGAAACATGAGGGAGACCATATATTGTGTCTTTAAACACATATAGTGCCACCCAGATGTAACTAAAGGATTTTAACAGGGGTCAGTATTAAGCTGACCTCTTTATCCTTAATTAATTTACTTATTCAGATTGAATAGTAATTTCACGGATTCTTTTCTTTTTCAGTTTACCCAATATTTCTGTGATCTTTATGATGGATAAATAAATAAAGCCATAGAGTGACAATGGACACGTTAACTTAGTTGGTATGCCAAAGACACTACCATTTATTTAAAATAAATCACTAAATTAACACCATTACACTTGATTGACATGATTTCACTTTCTTGTAATTTAAAACGTCAGCACACTTGAATTACAACAACAGACATAAATACTGGATGTTAAACATATTTAGTCTGAGGGCTCTTTAGCTTAATTAGTTTCCAGCTTAGAATTTGAGGGAAAAGAATAGGAGGAAAGATGGAGAGATGGTTTAAAGGAAATTGTCTTGAGCATGTTACCAAAGTGACACTTCTCATCCGACTTCTGCTAAAACCCAGGTACGTTTGTAAACAGCTCTTTACCTTTTGACGACAGCCCGGTAAGAGAGAAGACCTTGTAGCTTTTCAGATGCACGGGTCCTTGTGGGAACCAGTACCTCCGAGCAGGTTATTCGTTTACGTTTTCAACGTCTCCTGGGTTCCGCATCGACCATCAGAAAATGCGTCAGCTTCAGGCCTCTGACTTCAAGATAAACTTATTCCAGGAAGGAATAAACAAAGTTTTGAGCTTACGCTCGTTAGAAGTGGACTCATAACAGCATGTTATCAGTCCCAGCTGGATGACGAGTCCTTAGCGTGTGACTGGTGGTCATTCAGCTCTTTGGGGAACCTCATCAGGGCATTGAGGTCCTCAGCAAACTCAACAGTTCCAGCAACAGCTTAGAACTTAAAGAAGGATCCGAGAGGAGTGAGACTTGGCTCTTTTTCATTGGTCCACTTGTTATCACTATTCAAGGTGAAATTCAGCGCAGAGAAGGAAATTGTTTAGGAAAAGTATCTGAGTGAGAGACTTTCAGACGCTAGATGAGAGTTTTAGCTGAAACTCGACAAAAACAATTTCTGTATGAGTCAGTTTGACATTTTAGCTGAACTTTGACACCTTTTCATTTGCAGAAATGACACATTGATGTTTCACATTTAAAGAATAACAGCATATAACATATATCATGAAAATGACAAAAGTTATTCTTTTGATTACATTAGAATAAAATCAAAGATAGAAATAGTCTCTTTTGGTGACTATATTCTCAGATTACAACTAATGGAATAATTTGTAGTAAATGTCTTGTTTTACTGAGAGGTCAGTAAAGGTCATCTCTGGAACAGTTCAAAAATACACAGGTGTATCAAAGTGGACACGGTCATGCCCATTACATCACCAATTCCACCATTGTTGCACAGAAAGATAGTGCAGCAATACCAGAATGGTGTTACCCAGCGTAAAATAGCAAAGACTTAACATCAGAACAAGCGCTCAATACAAAAACAACTGGACTTTATTTGGACAAATAAAGTTCAGTTGTTTTTGTATTGAGCGCTTGTTCTGATTTTATCATGTCCTGGATGACTGAGAATCTTCACCAGCATATAGCAAAGACTTAAAGGTCCACGACATGATTTTTTTACTATTGATAAAATTGCTCAAAATATATATATTTTATCATTTAAATATGTACCTTTATGCAAACAAAATGATAAATCACTTTAATTTTGCTTTAAAAGTGATTTTGAACTTCAAGCCGTGTTTAATCATGGGAAATCTGATTACACCCGAACGCACCATCTGTGATGTCACACCGGGCAGAGCTCTGGGCTTGTCACAGTGCGCAGGTATGAGCAGCTCGACATGAAAGTAAGTCTGATACAGCATCAGACCTAAATTAGATCCTGTTGTTTCTTGTTCCATTACCCAAACTATTTTCTGCTTCCCAAACTGAAGACAAATAACTCAAATCTTCACATAGATTGATAAATTCATCGAGTTTTAAATAGTCCGCTATTAACGAGACCAGAGCCTTCTGCCCAGTGTTACATCACAGATGGTGCGTTCGTGTGTAATTGGATTTCCCATGATTAAACACGGCTTGAAGTTCAAAATCACTTTTAAAGCAAAATTAAGTGATTTAGCATTTTGTTTGCAAAAATGAACATATTTAAATGATAAAAGATATATATTTTGAACAATTTTATGAAAATTAAAAAATCATGTCAGTGGGGCTTTAAGTTATCATCATCTGTTACATGCCCCAGGCATGTAATTTATTTTAGTCGAAACACAAAATTGTTTAAATGTTTTGAGCAGAAGCATGAGCTGTTTAGAGGCTGTAGGAGCCTAATTGACTGCAGCTGGTGCTCATTAAAATGCTGTAGGTGGAGGTAGTTGCTCCCTCTCTCTATAATAGGTCCAAGCCACACAGCAGTGAGAGTGGCAGCAAGCAGAGGAGGTCCAAACAGAGGTCCCAGCAGCCCCAGAAGCAGGGGCGTAACTTTAGGTCTAACATTGGGGGGGTTGTGATTAACAATAAACACGAAAAAATTGTACACTATACGCTTCGGTGTTTAATACGCGTCATCGCCACGCGACGCGTCAGCTTTGTCCTGATCAAGATGGCGGCGACAGGACCCAGCCAGTACGAAGAACTTCACAAAGAAACACGGTAAAAACAATTATTTCTTTGCGAGAAAAAATATATTACTAAGCTGACTTTATAGAAGACGTGTTCCTGAGTTTAACGAAATGTTCAAATCAGCTGGATTTAAAAAAAAAAAGTTCGCTGATTTTTATGCAGGCGCCAGGCGGGTCAAACCGGACGCTTTCTTTCTTTAAATTTAGCTAAATAAACGCTTAAAAATATACAGTATTTCTTCGCTGACTTATGGGTGATAGTAGACGTACTCCTGAGTTTAACGAAATGTTCAAATCAGCTGGATTTAAAAAAAAAAGTTCGCTGATTTTTATGCAGGCGCCAGGCGGGTCAAACCGGAGCTTTCTTTCTTTAAATTTAGTTAAATAAACGCTTAAAAAATATATTTCTTACCTCACTACAGCAGACGGGCTCCTGAGCTGAACCAAATGTGAAATCAGCTGGATTTAAAAATCCGCGGTGTGGTTTATGAGTGGTATCTTGCAAACAAAAACAGCTACCTGTTCATCCATAGCAGGGAGCGGGCAGCCAGAGTAATCAGTCCGACCAAAGGAGGCCTTTTTCGGACACATGCATGTAGAAACTTCTGGGCAACTTCATGAGCAGCTCCGTGACTCACGTGACTTCCTGTAGCCGGTGGGATGGGTGATACCAAATTATTTGCAGGGGAGGGGGTCAGTCCTCAGGGAGTTTGCTTAAAAACACGCAGCAATTTTACTAAAAATTTTGAATGAATAAAGAAAATCAATTATTGATGTAAGATATGTATAATGACGAAATGATGTCATTTTATTGGGGGAGTTGAAATGACCGGATGAAATTATTGGGGGGTTAAAACCCCCCCATCCCCCGTGTAAATTACGCCTATGCCCAGAAGGAGACCAGGAGAAGAAACAGCAGACCTGATGAAGAAGCAGCAGAAGCTGAGCAGAGGTCTGCAGCAGCAGTGTGAGAGGAGCCATGAAGCCATTTGTTGAAGCCACGTGAGGAGGCCGTTTGATGAGCCGTGTAAAGAATAAGTCCGTATGAAGAAGCGGATGTCGTGAGATAAAGCAGAAGACCTGCTGTCGTGAGAGGCTGGAGTGAGACCTGCTACTGTGTGTTTAATGAGAGGAAGCTGAATCCCTCTGATGTGGAGACCTGCTGTCGTGAGGAGCTGGGTGCTGTAAACCAGGAGCCGTGAGTGACCTGTTGGACTTTGAGTTTTTTTGATATTAATCTTCCAGAAGCTGGTTTTGAGAAGTCCAACATTTTTGTTTAATTACTTCTTTTTTTTAGGACACAGACTTAGAGAGCCTAAAATAAACTCTTTTTTTAAAACATCCTTTCTGTGTCTCGTGTCCTTGTATGCTACGTGCCTTCGGGTCGTAACATCAACAACCGTGCATAACATCATCAAAAGATTCAGAGAATCTGGAACAATCTCTGTGCGTAAGGGTCAAGGCCGTAAAACTCTACTGGATGCTCGTGATCTCCGGGCCCTTAAACGTCACTGCACCTCAAACAGGAATGCCACTGTCAAGGAAATAACAGAATGGGCTCAGGAATACTTCCAGAAAGCATTGTCAGTGAACACAATCCACCGTTGCCAGCTGAAACTCTACAGTGCAAAGAGGAAGCCATTTCTAAACAAGCTCCACAAGCTCAGACGTTTGCACTGGGCCAGGGGTCATTTAAAATGGAGTGTGGCAAAATGGAAGACTGTTCTGTGTCAGATGAGTCACGATTTGAAGTTCTTTATGGAACACTGGGACGCCATGTCATCCGGACCAGAGAGGACAAGGATAGCCCAAGTTGTTATCAACGCTCCGTTCAGAAGCCTGCATCACTGATGGTATGGGGTTGCATGAGCGCTTGTGGCATGGGCAGCTTGCATGTCTGGAAAGGCACCATTAATGCAGAGAACTATGTTCAGGTTCTAGAACAACATATGCTCCATCTAGACGTCATCTCTTTCAGGGAAGACCCTGCATTTTTCAACAAGATAATGCCAGACCACATTCTGCAGCAATCACAACATCATGGCTACGTAGGAGAAGGATCCGGTACTGAAATGTCCAGCCTGCAGTCCAGATGTTTCACCTATAGAGAACATTTGGTGCATCATAAAGAGGAAGGTGCAACAAAGAAGGCCCAAGACGATTGAACAGTTAAGGCCGAGATACACTGAAGCAGACTCCGTATACGCACGTATTTTGTGCGTATGTTTTCGCTTCTATACTTTCAGAAACTATCAGCTTTCAAACGCTCGCGTTCTCTTTGTTGTAATATGAGCAGATGAGCACGCAGGGGACTCAACTGAGCTCGCTGATTGGTCACTTTGACACGCCTACTGAAATGATTGACAGATTTCAGTCAGCTCAAAGTGAAACCTATCATGAGCAGCTCGCTGAAGACCGCTGCGGTGTTCTGAGAACTTCTGATGCGGTGTTTCTACTATATATGTTATAAAAAGTTATCTCAGAAATAAAAATAATAACAGGGAGTGCTTTTCCTGCAGCACACAGCCCACCAGGGAATATATAAAACATCGCGCACCCAGGTAGGACCTGAATTCATTCATTTCATTCATCGAGTGAACGGAGGAAGAAGCGGTTACTTGACTTTAGGCAAAAAAACAAAAGAAAAGGCCCGATCAGCGATAAAAAAGAGGAATTTATTTAATTTGTGTAACATACAAAACAGTCCGGCGCCGGGGAAGTTTAGGTCAGACACCGCGCATCGCGTATGCGCATCGCGTATGCGTAGTAAAAAAATACTTTTGCGCGTACTTGCCCTGAGGGGCTACGCGGGGCTACGCTTTTGCCACAGCGTACGTACGCTGCGTATAGGCGTATCGTGAGGACGCGCGAGTGTATCTCGCCCTTTAGTGGCCTGTATTAGGGGCAGCACGGTGGCACAACTGGTAGAGCTGCTGCCTCTCAGCGAGCAGGTCCCCGGTTCAAATCCCAGTCCGGGAGCCTTTCTGGGTGGAGTTTGCATGTTCTCTCCGTGCATGCGTGGGTTTTCTCCGGGTGCTCCGGTTTCCTCCCACAGTCCAAAAACATGCATGTTAGACTGATTGGTAACTCTAAATTGACCCTGGGTGTGAGTGAAACAGGTCCCTCTTGTAAATGAGTCCCTGTGACTCAATGAGGCTAGCCTGTATAAATAAAGGTTGAATGTATTAGATATGAATGTAGAGCATTCTTATTTCTAAACTTGAGAAACTGGTCTCCTCTGTCCCCAGACGTCTGTTGAGTGTTTTAAGAAGAAGGGGAGATGCCACACAGTGGTAAAAATGGACTTGTCCCAACTTTTTTGGGATTTGTTGATGCCATGAATTTTAAACGACACATTTTTCCATTAAAATGATACATTCTCTCAGTTTAAACTTTTGATCTGTGATTTGTGTTCTATTCTGAATAAAATTCATTCATTCATTCAACCTTTATTTAGTCAGGTAAATCTTTTGAACCTCATGGGCTCATTTAATAATAATAATAATAATAATGTCTATTCCTGTCATCTGCGTATGTTTCCCATACACAGACGAAATTCGTCTCTGCATTTAACCCAACCACCTACCAGGTGGTGCAGTGAGCAGCCCGAAAGCGCCCGGGGAGCTGGAGAAATAGGTGTGCACTCATAGACACCCCAAGCTGGGTAGTGGCCGGGGCGCGAACCCGCGACCTTCGGGTCCGTAGTCAAAAACCCTGCCACTAGACCATCTTGGCTCCTTACAGAACAATGAACAGCAGTGGTAGAATTTCCTTAAACAATAAACAAACAAACAATAAACAATAGAAAACAAAAGAGAGAAAAAAAACAAAA
>JBBPBX010053039.1:12622-23981 GCA_038048925.1 Garcialebias charrua
TATATTAGATATTATATTAGATGTTGGCACCTCCACATCATTGCAATCAGTTTTTATTCACAATTTGTTTAGTGTCCCAACCTTTTTGGAATCCGGTTTGTACAATGGTAAATGGAGCTTATTTATATAGCGCTTTCCAGCCCTACCGGGAGCAACTCGGGGTTAAGTGCCTTGCCCAAGGACACAACGACACATGGTGTGGGGAACCGGGATTCGAACCGCCAACCTTCCGATCGGGGGACGGCTGCCATTACCACTATGCCACGGTCGCCCCCACAATGCCATCCCGTATTAGTGAATCCTTAATGCCGCTGAAATTGCATGTGCTGGCCAATACTCTTAAATCCATAACATACCTGTCAGTCTTCTCATCCTGTCCTTGGTCTCTGACAAAAAACTTGTAACGCTCAACAGTCTCATTCAGATTTGGATTGCAATGGTTATCAAAAAGCGTCATCAATTAACTCCCTGTTCTCCTTTCAGATGTAGTACTGCTCATCAGCATTGTCAAAAGTTTTCTCCCCCTCTCTGCAAGAAGGTAGTTGAACATCACTTTGTTTCTTCTGCGTCCGGCATAGTGAGGTCTATATACAGCTTAAAGCTCCACTGACATGTTCTTTTAACTTTTCAAAAAATGGCACAACATATATAAATATTAAGATAGACCTCTGACCGTTTTTGCTAAAATAATGTTCAATGAATGAAATTTCCTCTCAAAATATTTTAAATTTAGCGCCGTTTTTTTAGACCATAAATCCGGATTTTCCGGTCACGTGTCAGCATTACCGATTTGACGTCACGTCCGATACTGAACTCTGCTCAAACCGTACATTGAATGGACAAAAATATAAACGCATCCGTCGAATTTAGCCAATTAAAACTACATTTTAGCGATTTGGCTTCAGTTTGGGGAAAAAAAAGTTATTTTGAGTGATGCACAACGAACGGAAAGGTTTATATTCTCCGTTTTGCTTTTTTTTTTCAAGGGAGGTTTCACATTGAGCACCAGATGGCAGCAGAGCTATCGTGATAACTCTTACAGAAGCAACACGGAGAATATAAACCTTTCCGTTCGTTGTGCATCACTCAAAATAACTTTTTTTTCCCCAAACTGAAGCCAAATCGCTAAAATGTAGTTTTAATTGGCTAAATTCGACGGATGCGTTTATATTTTTGTCCATTCAATGTACGGTTTGAGCAGAGTTCAGTATCGGACGTGACGTCAAATCGGTAATGCTGACACGTGACCGGAAAATCCGGATTTATGGTCTAAAAAAACGGCGCTAAATTTAAAATATTTTGAGAGGAAATTTCATTCATTGAACATTATTTTAGCAAAAACGGTCAGAGGTCTATCTTAATATTTATATATGTTGTGCCATTTTTTGAAAAGTTAAAAGAACATGTCAGTGGAGCTTTAAACTCTTCTTTCCAACTTTTCCAGATCTTTGCCAAGTTGGCTGAATCCAAACAAAGTGTAGGCGGTGGCTTGAGAGCCTCAATTGTGACTCCTGTTGCTCTTGTCTGCTCCGCCTTTGTCTTCTCCACATTGACCAGCTGCTCAAAATCCAGAGCTAGGCTAACAATAACAAGCTAGCAACACTTTAAGCTCTTCATGGCTCAGTTAAAAATTATTTGTGCCCAATTTGCACTGCTCCTAATCAGCCCCAACTCTGCTCAGCCCTGCACAGCCGTGTTCAGCTTGGCTCAGCTCAGCCTGGATTTGCACTTGCACTTTAGGATCAATTCTGGAGACGTGTCCAGAATCCAAGTCCTGCTAATGAGAGTTCTGTGATGAGTTATGCTGGATCCCCACCGCACGCATCTCGCGCAGCCGAAGCAGCCACTTTACATTGAAAGTCTATGGGGACGCGAATCTTGGAGCAGCGGGTCGTGTCGCGGCGCATCTACAGCATACAAGCAGCGCGAAAGTGAGCAGCAGCTGTTTCCTACTCCCGCGTCGCATCCGAGCAGCGACTGTGGAAGCACGGAATGCCGTGCTTCCACAGCTCGATTCAGCTCGCTGCTCAGCAGCAAACAATCAGGACCAATCAGGAGAGACTCTGCCATGTGATCACGCAACATGTAAACAGGTAAACATGGAGGAGAAACTTACAGCAGGTCGTCAAACTGGGCGCGGGTGACACGGAAGTACCGCTGAAAGCGCTCCTCGTCTGCGCGCAGCTCCTGGATCAGATGGTGAAATTCACCGAATTCATGACGCCTCTCTAATGTGGGGTGAATCCAGAATCGTCGTTGTGCACGGCGTCTGCGTGTTGCTGCTTTGTAGATTAAGTACAACAAGGCAATTCTTCGTATTGCGTCCGCCATTTTTCTGAGACCGGAAATAAACAAAGACCACCACCGGAAGAGGACCAACACGCTCCTCCTCCCACTGCAGACGCGTTAGATGAGGACAGTCATCTGTTGACAAGCAGCCAGTACAGTGCGTTTGGAGATTTTAGGAAGCGCGATATGCTTTAGGTGAGGATGAGGCATTAAACTAAAAGCAGTCTGCTCCTCAGATAAATAATGTTAAATTATTAATTTTAAATATGAATATTTCTGTTCAGTGCCCTGAGACGACTTCTGTTGTGGCTTGGTGCTATAAAAATAAACTGAACTGAATTAAATCTGATTAAACAGATTCTACAAAAACATCTATATTCTATACATAGAATTTTAAATATAGATAACATGATGCATGCTCAATAATCCAGGTACAAACATCTAAAAAGTGAAGTCTGGTCCTCTGGACATTCAAAAAACAAAATATAGAAACATTTCTTCTTTCATGTGAAAGACTTCGTCAGTCTGAGGTGCTGTATGTAATCTGGAACAGTGTTCACAGACTTACTTCACACATGCATACACTCATTTGCACACACTCCCCTCAACCCACTGCATTCGCTGGCCTCCCTCTTTTTGCCCATCCGGTGTGGTAACCTAGGTTGGATGTTGAAGGAATGTTGGCGCTGTTATCAAAGGACTGTAAAAGATGCCAAAAGAAGATACCTGACTAATATCATTGTATCCAACAGTCACAATCCTGCTGTTTTATTTAGAACTATTAATTCTGTTTTAAATGCCCCACATGGTGCTATTGTGGAGACTTCCCCTGCTCTCTGTGAAAGTTTCTTACACTTCTTTGTTGAGAAAGTCACTTCTATTAGGGCCCAGATCATACCCACTGTTCATGACCCTGTAGATACTGTGCCTTGCTCTGCTATTTTTCATAGCTTTGAATGTGTGACTTTGCATTCCCTGCAGGAGGTCGTTAGCCACTTAAAACCAACTGGTTCTCCAGACGATGCTATTCCACCTCGACTATTCAATGAGGTTTTTCTTACTATAGGTCCTTCGATCCTTGCTCTTGTGAATAGTAGCCTGTCCTCAGGTGCTGTTCCTGAAAATCTGAAACATGCAGTTGTCCAGCCTCTAATTAAGAAACCAAACTTGGATACTGCTGTCCTAGCTAACTATAGACCAATCATTAAATTGCCCTTCATTTCGAAAATTCTTGAGAAGGTAGTTTATAATCAGCTAATGGCCTATCTCATTGATCATAATATTTTAGAGGTTTTTCAGTCCGGCTTTAAATCATTTCATAGCACAGAGTCAGCTCTTTTAAAAGTTTTTAACGATATATTCTTGGCGACTGATTCTGGTGACTGTGTTGTTTTGGTGTTGTTGGATCTATCAGCTGCCTTTGGACACAGTTGATCACAACATTTTAATTACACGTTTGGAACAGTGGGTGGGCATTGGTCATATAACCCTAGACTGGTTTAGATCTTATCTGACCAAGCGTACTTTTTGTGTCTGTCTTGGTGGACATAGGTCCTCCTCTGCTCCGCTCTCATGTGGTGTTCCGCAAGGCTCAGTTCTGGGCCTTCTTCTATTTTTGTTGTACCTCCTTCCACTTGGTTCTGTTTTTAGGAAATACGGGATTGCTTTTCATTGTTATGCAGATGACACACAGATCTACGTACCTTTAAAGCTGCTATATGTAGTTTTTGGAACACGCTAGAACTTAGAAAAATTTTGAACAGAGACACGTTTCTGGTCCCTCCCCCTTGCTCTCGGCTGAACTTCAGCTCAGCCTCCATAGCTCCGCCTCCACTGCATGTCCTGTCGCAGCCGCTGCGATCTTCTATGTTTATATGTTAATAAAACTTTCTAAAAATAAAATAAAAACATGGAGCGCTGGTCCAGCACATCAGAGCACCAGGAAATCTGTAGAGCCCCGCGCAGCCACGTTGAACCAGAGTTTAATTTGCTCGTGACAAATTCATTCATTTCCTCATCATTTCAGTCATGGAGTCAGTGGAGGAGGAAGCGATCACTTGACTTTTGGCAAAAAAACAAAAGAAAAGTCCAGATCAGGGATGAAGAAGGGAAATTTAATACATTTGTGTCACATACAAAACAGTCCTGCATCGCGTTGCAATACTTTGAACGAGAACGTGCGAGGATGCGCTGGGGCTGGGACGTGGGTTAGGGACGTGAGAAGCTGTTTTTATTGGCTGGTTAAAAACTCTTTTTATTGGCTGGTTAAAAACTCTGTTTTTATTGGCTGGTTAACGGCGGGTCACTGTGTGTTTTTAGAAATGCTTTTAGTACCACCTGGAGAAGCCAGAGGACTATAGTTTTTTTCAGAGATTACTTGTCTAACATCAGTCTGTCAGGAGAGAGTGACAGAGTGAAGAAATATGTTAAAAATACATTTTTAGAAAAGTTACATATAGCAGCATTAAAGAAAGCAGACTCAGCCTCTCTTCGGTCTCTGTTCCTATGTTTGGAAGATTTGAAGGCCTGGATGGCCCTAAACTTCTTAAAACTTAACGAAGACAAAACAGAGCTGGTGATTTTTGGCAATTCGACTGAAGACTCTCTGTCCGATTGCTCCTTGGCTCAGTATGTCCGGCCAGTTGTTACAAATCTAGGGGTCAAGCTGGATGCTGGTCTTAAGCTGGAGTCTCAAATTAAAACAGTTGTAAAATCCAGCTTTTTTCATTTGAGGCAGCTAGCCAAAGTAAAAGCCATCCTTCCTAGACAGCACTTTGAAACAGCAATCCATGTATTTGTGACCACATGGCTGGATTACTGTAATTCCCTTTATATAGGTATTATAGGTATTATTAGGTAATAATAGGTAATAATAGGTATTATTAGGTAATAATAGGTATTATTATATAGACCATCTGCTCATGTTCGTGCTGCTGTTTATAATGATGTTTTTCTACTACATTAGGGCTTAGTGTATTACTAGCTGATGTCTCTCTTAGTTAATCCTAGATGTTATTATTGTTTTTCTCTTGCATTTGTTGTTGGATGTAACTGGGACCCTGTGTACATAATCTCGTTTTCAACACATGTACTACATGCGGTGCAAATGACAATAAATTCTCTTTGACTCTGACTCTGACTCTGATTAATGATTCATGTACTTCCCAGCTTCAGAGGGTTCAAAATGCAGCTGCACGACTTTTAACAGGTACACGAAAATTTGACCATATTTCCCCTGTTTTGGCTTCTTTGCACTGGTTACCGGTGCGTTACAGGATTCATTTTAAAATACTTTTATTTACTTTTAAAGCTCTAAATGGCCATGCCCCTCCATACCTGTCAGAGCTGCTGCATTACTACACACCCTCTCGTTCGCTCAGGTCAGCTGACCAGTTGCTTCTGAGGGTACCGAGGACAAAGCGCAAGCTTAGAGGGGACCGTGCTTTCTCTGTGGTAGCTCCTAAGCTCTGGAATGACCTCCCATTAGACATAAGACAGGCCTCTTCACTTGCTGTTTTTAAGTCTCTTCTTAAAACCCATCTTTTTTCTTTGGCTTTTGGTACAATCTGAGATGTTTTAACTTTGTTTTATTGTATTCATAATTTATTATTTTAGTACTGTTTTTAGTCCCTTCCATTTTATGATTGTATTGCATTTTATGATTGTGTGTACAGCACTTTGGTCCTGTTGGGTGCATAAAGTGCTCTATAAATAAAGTTGGTATGGTATGGTATGGTATGGTATGGATGTAAGGTGCCAGGTGGCTGTGACACTCTCTTGGACAACCTGTGCTGGGAGCTCTGCCCCCTACTTCACGCTCGCCTACTCCACAAATGCCCCTTTTCCACTTGGTGGCCCGGGTCGGATGTGACGTCATATTTGCGTGCCAAACGCGCGTTGGTGAGCATTTCCACCTAACAGATGCGCGGCGCCGCGCCAACATTCCGGACTCATCTCAGAGCAGGTCCGAGGCCGGCTGGCCCCGTACCGTGGGGAGGAGGCTGGACTGAGTTTGAGGAAGTGGCTGCCGTGAGGGAGCAAACACCGAAGGACTTTACAAGATTAACACGGTAAAAACAATTATTTGTATTTAAAATTACAGCAAACATGTGTCTTAAGCCGAACTATTCCTTAATAATTTCACGTTGTTGTCAAAACGGCAGGATTAAAAAAAGTAGTTTCGCCACGTGCACGCGCGCGCCCGCGCGCGCACGTGAGTCGTCTTTATTTCTATAATGTAGCTAAATAAACGCTTTAAAAAATACATTTCATAGCTGACGTTATATCAAGAGGGTGCTTGAGCTTAACAGTTCCTTAATAATGTCACGTTGTGGTCAAATCAGCTGGATTTAACAAAGTAGGTCGACACGTGCACATCACATGCACGCGCGGGTGGGGTCGATCGGCGTTCTTTCTTTTAAATGTAGCTAAATAAAAGCTTAAAAAATATAATTCATAGCTGGCTTTATACCACGAGGGTTCCTCAGGTTAACAAGTCCAATAATGTCACGTTGTGGTCAAATCTGCTGGATTTAAATTGATTTGTTTTGACTAATTCCAAACATGTTACATGTGCTACGAAAATAAATTATTAAAAAATCGAATTTTAATTCAAATAACTTCAACAGCTTACAGTGTGTATATAAACATGTAGTGATTACACTTTGTTGGTTTGAAAAATATCTGCTTTGTGGTTTCTGAGATATAAGATATGTGTTAAATACTAGTAGAAAAAAAACAAGCCAGGTCGACACACTTATGTCTATAAAAAATCGAATTTTAATTCAAATAACTCCAACAGCTTAAAGTATGTACATGAACATGTTGTGATAACATTTTGTTAGTTTGAAAAATATCTGCTTTGTGGTTTCTGAGATATAAGATATAATGTGTTAAATACTAGTAGAAAAAAAACAAGCCAGGTCGACACACTTATGTCTATAAAAAATCGAATTTTAATTCAAATAACTTCAACAGCTTACAGTGTGTACATAAACATGTAGTGATTACACTGTGTTGGTTTGAAAAATATCTGCTTTGTGGTTTCTGATATATTTGATATATGTATATATATCTTATAAAATATATCTACATATAAAACTGTTTCTAGACTGAATTACCGGTAACCATGTTTTTCTTTTTTTACAGTTAAGACGAAGAAGTCAACACCAGAATTTATCAACTTTTGTCTTCTGGAGGAAGCACATGAGACAACAAGAAAAAAATCATTTAGGTGTATGCAGTATTTATTTTTGTGCTTTTTTCACTTCTTAGTTTTCATAATAAACTTTTTTTTCTTAAGTGGTCTCATTGAACAATAATTTCCTAAACATATTTTACAATGTTAAGTGTGTACAGTATAGTGTTTGTTTAAAAACATACTGGAAGTTAAGAATATTTTCCATTTGCATTTGACCTTTAAAGAATCATAAGAAAAAAGATTATTAGATTTGAACAGCCATTCATCCATCCATCCTTCCTGATGTCGTGTCATGGGTAGTGCAGCAGCTTTTTCAAGGATGCAAATACGTCAACATCAACCCATCCATCCATCCTTCCTGATGTCGGGTCGTGGTGCAGCAGCTTTTTCAAGGATGCACAGACGTCAAATACGTCAACATGAACACATCCATCCATCCATCCTTCCTGATGTCGGGTCGTGGTGCAGCAGCTTTTCCAAGGATGCACAGACGTCAAATACGTCAACATGAACACATCCATCCATCCATCCTTCCTGATGTCGGGTCGTGGTGCAGCAGCTTTTTCAAGGATGCACAGACGTCAAATACGTCAACATGAACACATCCATCCATCCATCCATCCTTCCTGATGTCGGGTCGTGGTGCAGCAGCTTTTCCAAGGATGCACAGACGTCAAATACGTCAACATGAACACATCCATCCATCCATCCATCCTTCCTGATGTCGGGTCGTGGTGCAGCAGCTTTTCCAAGGATGCACAGACGTCACATCAACCCCGATGAAGCTGTTCTTGGATGCCTAAACGAGTTTCCTGATCAACAAACATTTAATTATTAATACTTTGTTTTTACGTTTAAAGAAACATGCTTTTAATGTTTAACGGACAGTTTAAACCAAATTATCCATTTGCATTTGACTTTGAATTATCCCTGACAAAATATTACCGTTTAAATTTAATGAAATACAAACATTTAATATTACAGGGCCAATTGAAACCTAATTAATTCCTAATCTGTACCTTACTGTAAAAATAGTTTAACTGATTACAGGGCAGTGCGATCAATGTGTTAAGCAATGTTAACAGGAACCTTGTGCATATATGAGAATAATCTTTATTATAAAGAAACAAAATGGAAAACACATGGGTTTAAAACAAGCTGAAAAGTCTATAAAGTAAGATTAGAGCATTAAATAGCTCAAGGGACATTACCGCCAACAGGTGGTGAGACAAGGTCCTGCAGGGTGTTCTTCTTCTAATGTTTAGTGGTGGCTAGTAAATAGCTTGAGGTAACACTACTGCCACCACGTGGTAGGACGAGTGGGATTCTACACCCCGCCCACAGAAGGGTTGCAGTAAGTGAATGGAAACAAAACCGTGCATGTGAGCCGATCCTAACTGGACCGGACCGGACCAGACTGGGCCGCTCTGGGCCGGTAGTGGAAAAGGGGCAATACATCTTATTGTATGTTGCTTTTTTTTTGTGCTGAGGTTTTTTTTGCAACCTCACACTGTTGCTGTGTCCCAATCCGACGGCTGCATGGGTCTGAGGCCGCATTTGAAGGCCGCTGACGTCACAGCGATGCGCCAAGGCCTGTCCCAATTCGAAGACTGCTTCAATGCGGCCGACGAATGCGGCCTTCTTTTCCCCGAATTTGAAGGACAGGTCCGGTGGATCCTTCAAGACGGAGGCTATCCCAAAATGCATTGCGTTTACACTGCGCGTGCGCATTGAGGGAACATTTTGGATGAACGTAATGGCGGACGAAGCGACTGAATACACTTTTAAATGTAAGTTATGTTAAAATGTGGGATTAAAAAATTAAAAGCCTAAAGCGGTTATGATTTATGACATAAATGATTAAAGCGGATGTTAGTCTTTTGTCATTTGCGTAGATATTTTTTATATCTTTTGTCAGCTCGTACAGCGGGTCCCGTCGTATTATCGCCGCTAAGCTAATTTTATTCTTCTGTTTTTTAGGGAGCAAGGAGCAGACCGAGGCTTTTATTAAGCTTCGGAATAATAACAGCCACCTTTTTACGGGGGCTAAACATTCTGCAGCTGTGGCGTGGAGGTACAAGATTCATCTTATGCTTCTGAGTACAGTTTCATTAACCCTATACTGTACTGTACTGTACATAACCTGCAACCTCTTGTGTTGTGCTGTGAAAACTGTTTTTCATTGTGGGTTTAAGACATTATTTTCCATGTTTCCCCTCTTCATTCATTTTATGTTGATGTTATTAGGGTAATTTTGGAGAAGATGTGCCTGCAGGATAAAGTAAATCCTCTGCAGGCTAAAAAGAAAGGGGACAATTTAAAGAAGAAATACAAAGTATGTACATGTGTAATGATCCATCCATCCATCTTCTTCCGCTTATCCGGGGTCGGGTCGCGGGGGTAGCAACCTAAGTAGGGAGGCCCAGACTTCCCTCTCCCCAGCCACTTGGAGCAGCTCCTCCGGGGGAATCCCAAGGCGTTCCCAGGCCAGCCGAGAAACATAGTCCCTCCAGCGTGTCCTGGGTCTTCCTCTGGGTCTCCTCCCGGTGGGACATGCCCGGAACACCTCACCAGGGAGGCGTCCAGGAGGCATCCTAACCAGATGCCCGAGCCACCTCAACTGGCTCCTCTCGATGTGTAATGATGAATTATATAATTTGTACGTGCTCTTTGATACAAACCAGATTCTAAAAAACTTGGGACACTAAACAAATTGTGAATAAAAACTGAATGCAATGATGTGGAGGTGCCAACATCTAATATTTTATTCAGAATAGAACACAAATCACAGATCTAAAGTTTAAACTGAGAGAATGTATCATTTTAAATGAAAAATATGTTGTTTCAAAATGTCATGGCGTCAACAAATCCCAAAAAAAGTTGCGACAAGTCCTGAACATAGTTCTCTGCATTAATGGTGCCTTTCCAGACATGCAAGCTGCCCATGCCACAAGCGCTCATGCAACCCCATACCATCAGTGAGGCAGGCTTCTGAACGGAGCATTGATTGGCGTTCCAGCCACTTATTGCTACTTGTCCCAACTTTTTTGGGATTTGTTGACACTGTGAAATTTTGAATCAACATATTTTTCCTTTAAAATGTTACATTTACTTAGATTAAACTTTTGATCTGTCATCTATGTTATGTTATGCATAAAATATTGACATTTGCCATCCCCACATCATAAAATTAAGTTTTTATTCACAATTTGTTTAGTGTCCTATCTTTTTTGGAATCTGGTATGTACATGTAAACTTTAAAAAAAATGTTTGTTGCTCTTTTTGCCAACTGTGATATCTTATTTCCTCTGTTCAGGACTGCAAATATCCAGGGTCAGGGGAAGGAGTGAGTGGGAAGCCCACTGCTGCGACATGGCCCTGGTTTGTCCTCATGGATGAGGCGTTAGGACAGAGACCTTGCATTGCACCTCCTGTCCTAATTTCCTCCATCCGTGAGGACAATCCAGGTCCAAGCACAGCAGTGGGTGACCAGGACGACAGGGCTGAGGAGGAGGAAAGAATGGAACAGAGACGAGGAAGAAAGAGGAAGAACAACAGAGAGTATGAGTTAATGGACTTAATCAGAGAAGATATGAAGCTGCAGAGGGAGGCAGAAGAGAGAAGGGCGAATGAAAGTAGGGAGATGATGGAAAGATTATTTAGTATTCTAGAAAAAAATGCAAATACCGGTAAATAAATTACCGGTATATTTATGAGTTTGAAAAATGTGTTGGTCTTTGTTTTGTTCTAATTTTGAAAAAATAAATTGATTACAAAAACTAGTTGTCTATAATTCATTTTATTAACAGTAAGTTAATTCAAAACAACAAAAAGTTCTGTGGCTGCCAGCTCTGCAAACCCACAGGACAC